>APFE031596704.1:147963-159077 GCA_000404065.3 Pinus taeda | reverse complement strand
CACTTAATCAATCCCCGACGATTCTAAAGGCCTTTGATGGCCGAGGGTTTCATCCTTATGGCATTTTATAGGACTTACCTATAGGGGTTGAAGGAAAAACCGTTAATCTAGATGTGGAGGTGGTTGACACCCCTCTAGATTACAACCTTATTTTGGGTTGTAGCTCGTCTTACGCCATGACTGCTATTGTTTCATCAGTCTTTTGGCTTATTAAGTTCACCTGAAATTGCTGCCGATGTTCATGTCGTAGAATCATCCACGACCAAATCAAAATCTAACGGCAAGAAGAAAGGTAAGAAGAAGAACAAGCAGAATTCAAAGGAGAAATCCGATAAACCTGAATCTACTGATGAGAAATGAAAACCTCGATATCCTTGTCTCATCTGTGATGAGTAGCAATTTACAAGGGATTGTTCGCATCGTGCTGAGGTTGCAAAAATCGTCAAAGGTTCGCAAACACCTGCTGTTTTGAAGGATCCTTTTCCAAATCAAGACAGTAACATGATAGGTTCTTCCTCTAGTGCCTCGGAAGAGCCCATAATGATGATGTCACATGTAAGGATTGCGACACGATCGCAAGATTATGGGAGTAAAAGTCCTCTTGGTGGTAAGGAAGCCGAATCTTCTAATTCCAATCCATCAACCTCAGCTTCGTCTGGTTCCGATCCACTACAGATCGAGAAACCAAATCCTGACTTAGTAATCAAACCGCCTGCTAAGGGTATACTTCGAAAGTCAGCTTTCAATCCACATGCGAGAGCTGCTCAGAACTATAACATTGTTGAAGATTTAGCTGTTTCACCTTCAGCAATGTCGGCTTTGGAAGTGGTGCAATCATGTCCAACATAACGTAAAATGCTACTGTCGGCTATAGGAGCTGTTGATCATCAGGACTCAAACCTCATAGTCTTCGATTTAGAAAATAATACACCTCATCTTCCTCATCAAATGGCTTTCCAGATTCCAGTGTTAGTAAAAAACAGACCTTGTTTTAGGACTATGATTGATGAGGGAGCTTCCACGTGTATTATGTCGATACAGTGTTGGAAAACCCTTGGTTCTCCTACACTTAATCAATCCCCGACGATTCTAAAGGCCTTTGATGGCTGAGGGTTTCATCCTTATGGAATTTTATAGGACTTACCTATAGGGGTTGAAGGAAAAACCGTTAATCTAGATGTGGAGGTGGTTGACGCCCCTCTAGATTACAACCTTATTTTGGGTCATAGCTGGTCTTACACCATGACTGCTATTGTTTCATCGGTCTTTTGGCTTATTAAGTTCCCACATAATGGAAAGATCATAACAATAGATCAGTTAACTTATTTCTCGTCTGACCCATCCTCTGTTGAGAGTATTCAACATGTTGGAAAAACCGCTATCCCTTATAAGGATGTTGGAGTAGGATTAGTTAAAGATTCGGGTTTAATTGGAACTTTTTCATTTCCTCCTCCTAATGTACTGTCTCCTTTCGCAACCATTCACATGATTTCATGAGAATCCATTGTTCTTGATGATCCTTGGATCGTTCCATTCGATTCCGAGGTGGACTCTCTTGACGATGCCATGCCTTTGAGTCCCTTTGAAGTTGCTTATCAGGCAGTACAGTCATTTTCCGACTCAAATTCAACCAACCCTGATCTAGTGAATGAGGTCAATGGGAAATCACTTTCAATCTCAACCTCAGAGTCAACAACCTTCTCAGAAACCATTCACACTGATGAACAAATTCGGGAACTATTGTCTATTGATGCATTACCATGGGAAGATCTTCATCATCGGTCTTCGTTTTTACCTGCGATTGATCATTTTGAAAATGATTTTTCATCCATTTTTACTGCTGAATATGTCAAAGAACCGAAAAATCCATTGAAACATCCTGATTCTGAACAAAATTTAGCCAATATTTCTCACACGGTTCCTATCGACATTTCAGTCAAACCTAGGATTTTTGAAAACATTCACATAGGTGCTTCTTGTACAGACGCTGAAGTCAACACATATAAAGCCCTATTTCAAGAATTCCACGGTGTGTTGCCTGGTCCTATGAGGAAATGCTAGGACTTGATCCTTCAATCATTGTTCATGAGATCAAAACCTACCTGGATGCTAAACCCGTCCGGCAATGGTTGCATCAAATACACCCACGAAAAGCTGCTACCATCAAAACCAAAGTTGAGAAATTACTTAAAGCAGGTTTCATTTATCCAATTCCTTTAACGGATTGGGTATTGAATATTGTTCCAGTTAATAAAAAACAAGGGACAATAAGAATATGCATCGACTATAGGGATATTAATCGTGCTTGTCCCAAGGACAATTATCCCATGCCCTATATTGATCAAACTATCGATGATTGTGCCGGCAGTGAAATTTTCTCCTTTATGGATGGCTTTTCCGGTTACAATCAAATTAACATTCTACCTGCAGATCAACCAAAAATGGCATTCATCTGTCCATGGGGGACATTTTCTTATTGCAAGTTACCTTTTGGACTGAAGAACGCCGAGGCAAATTTTCAAAGGGCCATGTCTTATGCGTTTCATGACATCAAGCACATTGTGCAACCCTATCTTGATGATTTACCAGCCTCATTCATTACGAAGAGTCGACCATCTCCCTCACTTATGAGCCATTTTCATTAGATGTAGGCATTATCGGATTAGGCTGAATCCGCACAAGTGTGTTTTCTGTATCGAAACGGGTTGGTTACTGGGATTTGTTGTATCGAAAGCCAACATTCGCGTCGATCCTTCGAAGGTCGAAGCCATCGTCAAGTTACCACCTCCTTCGACTCTTTGCCTACTCCAGAGTTTGGAAGGGAAAGCAAACTTTTTACGTCGTTTCATTCCTAACTACGCCGAGATTACAAAAGGTTTTACCTGGTTGTTGAAACAAAAAACTCCATTCTTTTGGGATGAGATAGCTGACAAATCTTTTGATACACTAAAACATGCGTTGACCCATGCGCCATTATTGCATCCTCCCAACTACAACCAGGATTACTTCTTGTATCTCATCGCTTCCCATTCCACTATTGGGATGGTTTTAGTTCAACAGGATGAATTCGAAAGTGAACATGTGATATATTATCTTAGTCGGACCCTAACTCCCACTGAGTTCAAATATTCACATGTGGAGAAACTAGCCTTAGCTGCAGTCCAAGCTGTTCAGTGCTTTCGTCATTACATTTTGTTATGCAAAACCACTGTCATTTCTGACTGTAACCCTATGCAATACATTTTGACTAAACAATTGCTGGGGGGCAAGTATTCCAAATGGATTGTTATCCTGCAGGAATTTGACTTGGAATTTGAGAAGGCCAAGTCAAACAAGTCTTTGGCTTTTGCGGAATTAATGTGTGACTTCCCTCGTGCCGATACCGAACATGTGGCAGAAGAATCCATTGCGGATGAATCCTTGTTCCTTATCAGCACCGTTGATCCATGGTACGAAGATATCATTGTCTATCTCCAAACCCAATCTTTCTGGCCCGATACTTCACGATCTCAATGTCGGAAAATACGATTCCAATCCCAACCTTACACTATTTTTGGAGATACAATTTATTATCGTGGGGTGGATTTTGTTTTCCATCATTGACTTACTCATGACGAGGCTGAGAAGTTTCTTAATGACGCCACTTTGGAGCGTGTGGCGGTCATGTCTGGGTATGCCACAACCCAAAAGATTTTGCGCGCTGGATATTTTTGGCCGTCCTTATTCAAAGATTGTATTACTGCTGTCCAGAAATGCCACAATTGCCAAATTTTTGATCGTAAGATGCGTGCTCCTCTTGCTCCTCTGCACCCTATCATTGCCGTTGGTCCATTCACAAAATGGGGTATCGATTTTATTACATGTAACCCTCACTTGGCCAGGGGGCATGCGTATATCATCCTTGCAGTAGATTATTTTACCAAGTGGGCCGAGGCGATGCCTACATTTTTGGCAGATGACAAAACTGCTGTGATTTTCATTTTCAATCATATAATTGCTAGGTTTGGTGTTCCCCAAGTGATTATCACTGACCATGGGAGTCATTTTCGAAACATCATGATGACCGAACTTACAGATCAGCTTGGCCTGCGTCACGATAGTTCCAATCCATATTACCCATAGGAAAATGGTCTGTTTGAAGCAGTCAACAAAGTTCTAGTCACCATGATCCGACGAATCATTGGGATTCATCGGTCGAATTGGCACAACATGTTATTTTTAGCGCTTTGGGCATACCGAACCTCAGTCAAAACATCAACAGGTTTTACTCCCTTTCAACTGGTTTACGGTTTAGAGGCAGTATTTCCCATTGAATGCGAAATCACGTCATTACAATTGTCTTGCAATTATTACCAACCACTTCCAAAGAGGAAAAAAGTTTATTATACTTAGCTCAATTAGATGAGAATCAGCGCAATGCTGCATTAGCTGTCGAAACTCATGCCAAACGAATCAAAGCTCAGTATGATCGGAATGTTACACCCCACAATATTTCAGAAGGTGACCTAGTTTTACTTTACGATCAAGCAAACGATAAGCTAGGGGCTGGCAAATTTGTACCCATGTGGCATGGTTCGTATTGTCAAGCGGAAGCTGGCAAAAGGGACCTATGAGCTAGAAGATTTTGACGGTTCTCTTTAGGTAAACCTAGGAATGGGATTTATCTAAAGCGATACTATGCTTAAACGATTAGCATGGATATTTCATTAGATTAGTTTTTTCTAAGTTGGTGTGTTCTTAGATTAAAGATGCGTGCTTTACTTTAGAGAGTATTTTTCATTATTAGTCCTGCTTATCTTGATTTTACTCATGATATTGCAGATGTCGACGCCTCTCCTAACATACATCGGTTTCGCTGATGGCGCTTGTTGTAGTACACGGAACATCTCTTCCACAGCCTGGGTTATCTATTCACCCTCTGACGAGTTAGTATCTATGTACGGGGTAAGCATCGGTCAAACAACGAACAACATTGCAGAATACAGTGCAGTGATTGAATTATTATTTGAATCCATTTCATTTGGAATTCGAAGTTTGATTATTAATTTAGATTCAGAACTCGTTGTATTACAGCTTAATCGAGTTTATGCCATTAGAAATCCATTATTATTACGATTATTTTTTAGAGTTCGTCTCTTGGAATGAGAATTTGATTACATAGAATATCAGCACATTCCAAGATATTTAAATACATTAGTAGATGCAATTGCTTCTCGAATGTTAAATAGACATTTGTATTAAATCAAACAATAAATTTAAAAACATCTCATAAACATGTTTTGTAAGATAACCATAGTAATAGCATAGCATGGCATAAAAGTGTGTCAAAATATACATCGTCCTCGATCATAGGTTGAAAAACACCTTATGATTGGAAAAAATGATAGTATCAAAAGTCCAAAAATGGGTCTACAAAGCAATCATCCTATCACTGGTGATGATCCCGATAAGACACCACTGCTTGGGCCACCCTACAAAGGAACCTCCTAAAAGGTCCTGGGACCCCAATCACATAGCGTTGAAGCCGAAGAGGAATGTCATCTATGCTGGTCTCTGGAATATCTACGGTTAAGTGCTCCAGATGGCTCTCCAACTCAGCCAAGGTCTCTGCTGTCTGGTCCTGTGGGGCCAGTACTGCGGCAACTGGTTGTCTCCGATCATAGGGCTGGAGAGTGGCTGGTCGCCATGGACCCACATCTGCATTTAAAACTTTTACTATTAGTTTTTGGGACGGTTGTTAAAAATACAAAAACATACATATAAAATTAAAATGTTGAAAAACAATTTTTACCTCTATCATCCCATTGCTCTCCTGGTGTAAGAGTCATGTAGGGATCGCCGCGATAATCCATCCCAGTGTATGGAAAATCCTGAATAATAAAAAGTTGGTTCTCTAACCAATGGAAATACTCTGGAGTGAATCGAACAACCTCAGTACCCTCCTCTGGATGGTGGGCGATAACTGCAACCCATCGCATAACCCGAGGATCTCAGGGAAGTACAGCCTCAACTGTGAGTTGCTATGGAACCAGCATCGGTACCCTCTCTAGGGCAAAGCTGACAACTAAATAACCATAACCAAAGTTCTTTAGCTGCCCATTCTTCGCCCTAGTCAATTGGCCCTTCACATTGGCTAATACAACATCGCACCAGTTGAAGATGGTGCCTCGGAAGCAGTCCACTGCCATGTGCATCTGGGAGCCTGTAGCTAGATGCAATGTTGCGTTGCCGCAAAGACTGTTAACAGTAAAAGCAATCAACTTCAGTTCAGGGTGGGAGATGGTTTTCACATCTATCCATTTGTCTGGATCCTGGTTATTACAGAACTCTAGTTGGAGACTAGCGACAGATTGGCCACCTGGCCTAGATCCGAACAGAGATAATTGCTCACCTCTCTTGGGTAAGCCAGTCAAAAAGTATATGTCATTCGGCTCGATTTTGAACTGGTTGCCACCAATAATGAAGCACTGGTCCTGAATGCTCCACCTGTTCACCAACCATTGTAAAAAGTTTACCAGTGCCCTCATGTCAGGTATGGTCCAAAATTTGAAAAGCCCGCATGCTCTCAATGCCTATAATGAAGGCAGATGGAGTAATGCAGCCTAATCCACATCCTCGTGCTCTCTTTCCCACCAAACAAGCATATTGTGTACCTACATTGCAAAATAGGTGGATTAGAATTTTCATTCCAAAATTCTATGGGTCAAAAATGGAAAACTAGGGTTCAAAATCCGCATTCCACGGGGTTCACACCCATCCCTTTAGAGACAGTGTGTAGGTGCACACTTCTCCTTAAGGCTAGGTGTGGCACCCCGAATTTTCTTTGTGCATAGAAAAGTCGGGGTGCGTAGGGACCACATGGCGCCCCTGCGCAACCACCACGGGCGATTTTTTGCCCTAATTTTCCTCCAAAAAACAAAATCTAAACCCTAAAATAAAATTTCAAACTGATGAAATGCAAGTCAGGGACATTGTGGATTACCTGGAGAAGATGGTTCTCGATTCCAGCGGTCGTATTTTTCACAATCTCCACGGGAAGTGTTTTACCAAAAACTCTTACTTTTTACTCCAAAGTTAAATGGTGAAAATGAACTTGTAAAAGCCCTTTTTATAAGATTTTTTGAATAAATAAATTAAAATTTATTTATTTTTACTTTGAAAAGGTCATTTTTGGTGCATTTTTATTATTTTTAAACAGATATGAGTAATGTTTGCAGTTTTTGTGCAGAATATTGGGGATTCAGGTGAAATTGGTCATTTTCAACAAAAAACACATAGGAGTCCTCTTTAAGCTCTTTTCCGACTCGTAAAAAATGAAAAGATTGCCGAGTATTTCTTTTTAGTCTCGTTAAAATGGAATTAAAAAGGTGGTCCTTTACAACTCTTTTCTGACCGTATAAACATGAAAAGATTATCGAACTTTTGTCGTTTCAAGTTCGATATTGGTAATAAAATGACGTGTTTTTAATCACTTTTTTACTTTTTCAGATTGAAGGCACTAATCATGAAAAGTACTCCTTGGTTGTAATGATCAAGCAGTTCTCTCAAGTATTATTTTATACTTTTTCGGGCTTGGGAGACACGAATTTACGAAAAAGGACAACCATGGAGTTTTCTTAAGTTTTTCTTCTGACTCCCTAAAATTGAAAAACACTGAGTTTCTCCTACACTGGACTCGTTAAAATTTCACAGTAAAGGACTTGTTCAATTACAAACAGGAACAGACCACTCCTTCTTAGGGTTTGAATCTAAAGTAAGTTCGACTCATCCGAAGGATGAGCTTATAACCAAGCAAATGTTATCCTCCTCAAGCTTGTAAAAAATAAAGAGGTACTTGCCAGAAATGGTGGGGGAAAAAGAGAAAAATGAACCTGTTTGTTGTACTCGGTGTTTGAAAAAACTTTCCATCACTCTTGAACATGACACTTTTATCCACCTGGGTTGGGAAATCCTTTACCTAACAGTTAATCAAGCCACTTTGAAAGTCTTCAGCCGGTTTCTGGGTATTAACTTTGGGTCAACTGTCACCAAGCCATCTGCTGTGTTGTTACGTGTTCAAGAGGTCTGTGCAAATAAACCATTCACCTACAAAATATTTGTCATCCATCATTGACCATCCCTGAGTTAGTTCTTGCTAAACATATTTCTTCAGACTTGACCTATGATTTCATGTTATGGGCTTGCCTATGACGGATCGCTTTCTATCGACTCCAACTCATTATCTAGAAAAATGATCTGGAAATCATCAGTACCTTGGAATCTGCACGCCTCAATGGCAGGTTTCTCGCCTTTGACGACAGGTTGCATCATTGACCTTCGATCAACGGATTCCGTGACATGTTCGACATCGACCCATTCATTCACATTTCATGAATTGTACTGAGTACTTTGAGGGCCATTGACATTACTGGTGGTTCCTCTCACACTTGTTAACAGTTACATCGTTGACTGGTAATCAAGTGGTTTCTCCCATGTTTGACTTCGACACATTCATTCACATGGGTAGAATCGTACTAGTTCGGGAAGTAGAAATGAAGACCCTGGATCTAGTTTCCACCATCCAGGCTGGGAGGAATTTTGTTATCATTATATAGTGGTCTATTCATAAACAGATGGTTGCGCCCATACTGTGTCCATATGTTCCTACTTGTAATGTAATACAAAATCATTCCTGTATCATAGCAGTTTTAGATAGTCCTTAGTCAGTTTTGATCTGAGTATGGGAATGCCTACCTCAGTGATGATATTTTCACATATATATATTTTGCGTTGAATGTTTTTATACA
Source organism: Pinus taeda (assembly GCA_000404065.3). NCBI lineage: Eukaryota > Viridiplantae > Streptophyta > Pinopsida > Pinales > Pinaceae > Pinus > Pinus taeda. Next base: position 150,291 of record APFE031596704.1, on the reverse strand, counting down.
TTCGACCGGGGTATCCACAGGAAGATCCTTGAAATGATAAAGTCCTTCACTCTTCTTAGATGATCAAAAACCATCCTCATCTATTACAGACTTCGCACTTTAGGGGGAATCTGTTACACAAAAAATTGTCAGCATGACTTTCTACAGTTTGTATGAGTCCATCGACACTCATACATACCTCCTTTGCAAGTCTTAAACCTCAGCTCTTCATTTCAAGTCTTGAAAATGGGAGAAAGACCTTAAAAATATCTCAAATCCTGGTTTCGCACTTTCTCCTAGCATTGCCTGGGGTGCCGCACCTAATGGTCATGTTTCCTGCGAACCTGACCGCTCTGTATATTGAGTGATGGGTGCGAACCCTTGTAAAAGTTAAAAAGGTGTGAGTTCATTCTTAAAAAATCATCTTGGGTCACTTCTAGACACTTCTAGAAGGAATATTATGCTGGCAAGTCCGCTCCACCTTGGTTCATCCATTCCATAACTAAGGGAGCTAACTCCATGATATGAGGTGCTTATCCCATTAAAGGAGGAACTTATCCCTTCAATGGTGGACCTGCAACTTCGTCCATTTGCACTATAAATTCATGCATTAGGCTAGTTGTAGAGGGGGTTGAAAGATGAAGATTCTTGAGGGTAAATGCTGCTGAAAAATAGGCTTCCTTGTTGAGCTTGTGAGAGGAGAGATCACATACCTTTCATGTCATTTGGAAAGTGAGTGAGGCTTGTCAAAGTAGAGGAGACCCCTGCTGGACCCTGGAAAGGACTTGTGCAACATCAAGGCATAGGTTGTAAAGTTCCTTTATTCATTAAGTTAATACAATCAAGTTTATTTTTCTCAATGAACTGCCTCTAATGGTTTGTTTTATGAGCTCCTTGATCTTCATAATGAACATGTTTTATTATACGCAGGTATGCTTTGATGTGTGCTTATTTGTGTATGCAGGTTATTGAACAAGAACTACTTGAAGCTGTTGGGATAAAATTGCCTCAAACAAGCATTGGACCGAGGTAGGGTCTTTTACACTTCTTAGTATTCATTAATGAATTGAAACATGTTTAGAGAGAAATAGGTTTTCTTGTTCTCTTTGTTGCTAGATATCATTAGATACTAGGGAGACCGTCTTGTCCACAAGAACGATTTATCTGGCCAACAAATTGGCGACTCTGCTGGGGAATGGTTTGGTTTGGATTTTGTGTTGTCTTTGCTTTAACTTGAGAAACTTGAGTTTTTGTTTCTGATGTTGCCTTGATTGGTGTGAGTTTGGGTACTGGTTAGATCCTGGTTGATTTTTTATTTTTTGAAATTTTGTAAGAGGACAACATCCTCTGAGTTTGTTACAGTGCGGACCTATCCGCACTATTACAGTGTAACATAGAGCGGCACTACACCTGGTTTTACTGGATGCCTGCGAACCCCTGTCAAAAATTTGAAAAACCTAAAATCCATCTACCCAGTTAGGTTTAGTTCTTATCCATAGCTGTTAGTATATGCCCAGACCTGCATTTGTCTTGACAAAAGTTCCTTTTGAGTTAGTTTTCATTGGAATTTGTGTTTGGAGTGATTTTCGAAGAAGTTTTGTTTGATTGGATTGTTTTTTGCTTGGTCTTTGCAGTAGCTCAGAGATTCGAAGCCTTAGAGCCTTAGATCACCCTGGCCTCTCTAGTTTTCTTGCTGAGTTTGACTGGCTTATAGAATCTATCCGTCAAGAGACTTAGATCCCATTTGTCTCTTTTGCAAAACTTTGATTAAACTTGATTAAAAGTTTTTGAATTTCATTTTTTCTATTAAAATATAATTGGATGTTTTTGATTAGTTTGTTGAGCTGAACAAATTGATCCTTAGTTAGCTGAAACACTAAGTTGAGCATCCTCAAAAACATTTCAAGTGTCTTTTCAATCCATTTTTCGTTTAGATCTCAAAATTCGATCATAGTTTTGAGTTTTTCATAAAAATTATACAAGCTTGTTGAAAATTCATTTTCAATAGTTTTTTAGAGTTTTTCTAGAAATCTTAAAAGCTCTCTTAAGGGAATTGCTTATTCTTGTAGTTGTTGATTGTTGAAAAGCAAAGGGATTTTCTTTGTGTATCATTAGTAGTCTCGTTTTGAAAAGTTCTTTGGAAAAGACAAAAAAGTTTCCTTTCAATTGTATGTTAAGAGAAAGATTTGATTTTCCAAGCATTGCATTTTCGACTCTTCCTTAGCTAGATATTCATTGAAAAAGAAAAGGAATTGTTATCATCTTAGGTGCTTTTTTAGTGTTTTGGAGTCGAGTCTTCATACCACAAAGTTTCATCTCCGCACCCATTGACTTAAAGAACAAACAATA
>APFE031596704.1:107415-136231 GCA_000404065.3 Pinus taeda | reverse complement strand
TTAAACACTTGGTTGAACGAATAACTATACTCCCGTGCCAAAACACATTAATCTTTAACCTAAAGTCCAAAACCCACCCGAGGCCGCGAATAATTGACGTTTATTGGGTGCGCATTTCTATTAAACCCCGATCATGTTGCCCTCCCATCCACCGTAGGATCAACCCTCCCAGATCCGACGGCCCTAATGAATATCGTGCGCCCCTTCGTAGCGGTACAATAGTACCCGATGGTCGACGGTTTCACCGTCGTACATTGGGACAGCTGTCGGCCTCCTATTGCATCAGGCCGCCCCTAACACATACCACTCCCATACAAAAAGTGGTCCGACGCAAACCGCTTACCACCCTCCCCGCTTGCCTACATCACCGCATGACGATGCCGCAACGTCGCCTGCCACCGTGCTGTACCTGTGCCATGTCACCCGCTGACGTCATCACCCTGCCACTGTGTCATGATGATGTCATCATCCACGTCACCTCGCCACGTCACCCCGTTGATGTCATCTGCCATACTTGGTCCCACCACTGATGTCATGCTGATGTCACCACCAAAAAAAAAGGCGCGAAAGGCGAAATCGCTGCTTAGGAAGCCTGGAATGAAAATCAGGGGCAGTTTTTGATACGCGATTAGCGCTTAGTGCTAATCGCACATTGCTAAGAAAAAATGGCCAAAATGGAAAGCCTCAGTCCAGCGCATGGTTCACAGCAACTATTTTTGTCGTAAAGAGATAAAAGGGGCAATTTGACAGTTTCGAGCATATCAGGGGAGAGAAAGTGGCCCGATTCAAGTGTTAAAGAGTATCAGAGGAAATATAAAGCCCAGATTCAATTAAAAAAGTATCAGTGAAGCGGCAAAGAGTATCAGATCGACAATATCAAAGCAGGTGAACATTAAAAGCCTCCATCAAATTCAAAGAAAGCGGTGAAGCCAGTTAAGGCTCTCAGATCACAGTTAATGCACATCAAAGCCACTCAAGAGCAGTGGAGCAGAGACCAATGCGAAATTATGATAAATGGCCAGCGCATAACAGCGAAGGACACATAGCCTCATTTTTTGAAGCAGTTGCCCCTAGCGCATCATTAGATAGATATTTTTTACATTACTTGCAAGAGAAGTTAGGTTAATTGCAGTTATTTCCTTATATCTTCTATCAGATCTTTTTTGTAGATATTTTGCCTATAAATACAGCCATCAACAATGTAATAAGGGTTTTTTGGTTGGTGGGTCGGTTGATGATTTCTTCTTTCTGAACTGCGCTGTAACATATCAGACTATGCTAATACAAATGGCGGTTGAAGATCACTGTGTTTGAATGATCTGAAGGTGGATTGGATGTTCTGGGACTTGCTACAGAATTCATGTGTCATGCTATGGAACAATAAGTTATACTAAAACGTGTTTTGTATTCTCTATATTTGTTAATTCGATGTATGTTTCATGATCTTAATAACAGAGAAGAAGAATAGCATAGGATTTTCTTGAATGCACCCCATGTTCAGTCTTTGCTGTTAATTATGTTTTCTTCAGGATTAGTCATGAATATGAATTCTTAACTACTCATGTTCGCACTATTTCTCTCATTTTGAATACTGTTTAGGAATTCTTAATTGCTCCTGCACAATATTCATCCATTTTCCCTCTACCAGCATAATGAAAGATTCTTGATTGCCTTTCATTACCTGACTTCATTCCATCATTTCCATATTTGAAAATTGTTTCTAGCCTGCCTATCCTTCTCTGTAGCACTACCTTTTCACCAAGAAGCTCTTTCAATAATTACACTCTCAGTGACTCCATTGCCCAATGGAAAAAACAGTTATATACTTGCATCCCAGTTCTGTCTGAGATCACCACCCACCAAACTAAATTAAAACCCATGTGCATCATATCTAGCCTAAAACCATCCCTTAAACAAAGCTAAATCCCAAAGAGAGAGCCCTCTCTGACTGCTAGTAGACTAGGACCTGCAGTCCAAAGCTTGGTTTGTGGTTACCTCGGTCGTATTCCTTTAGGAGTCAAAGGGAACAACTTGAGCGATAACACTTGACGTGGTTAAAACCCTCAAAGAAGGAGCCAGTCCACGACCTAAGCCAACACAGCCACTTCAGGTAATTTATTAATAAAAGAAAGAAAATTTACATAAGCTTCTCTCATGAATGGTTACCCTACAAATGACTCTCCATGCTCTTTAAATAAATATCATGGACCAATTGGGTGTTAAGCCACAGATCAAGTGTCGGTAATACCGAGGAGAGAATGAACCGTCAGAGCACTTCATATCTAGAACATATCGTGACCGTCAGATTGTAAGTTACAAAAGTACATAGTAAAAAAACACACTTTACCTAACTCTACACTAGACCAAGTTATACTTAACTATTTCCTATGTATCAAAATATCCTAACAATAGTTTTGGACATTCGTAGCTTTGTTGATGCAGACTGGGCTAGAGATCTGGATCAGAGAAGATCTACAAGCAAGTATGTGTATATATGGAGGTGTTGTCAGTTGGATGAGTAAGAGATAATCTATAGTGGCACTTTCAACTACAGAGGTAAAATACATGGTAGCCACTCATGCAAGCAAGGAAGTCATTTGGTTGTAGAAATTATGTTCAAGTATGGGGTTAGTACAACAAGCTCTAAGGATAGACTGTGACAACGAAAGTGAAATTTTCTTGGCAAATAACCCTACTTATCATTCAAAGACAAAGCACATTGAGGTTCAGTATCACTTTGTGAGGGATATGGCTGAGGACAAAAAGGTGTTGTTGGTAAAGGTGGACACTTTGAAGAATACTCCAAATGCATTGAAAAAGTCTATGAGCACTGAAAAATTCTTTTGTTGTAGAGAAAAAAAGGGCGTTGGAGGGCTGGATCAATGACTAAGCTCTCCTGTGGCCCCCCTGTGGAAAGAAAACAACAAGTGGGAGAATATTGGGTTGTGTTATATTCTTTCCACGACTACCCCAAGCAAGGGGGGGCGATAGCGTCCCTTGTACGTTGTGTCAGGCGCTGCCGAGGGGTCACAGGGGGGCACTGCCCCCCTATTAGGGGTTATGAAAGGGATTGGAAACCCCCCTACATGACGTGTGGGGCAGTGCCCCAGAATTTTTTCTTGGACCATATATTTGGTGGGTAGACCTACCTATGGTTTTGTGCATGGATTTCGTACATGGCTTTGGGCATGATGGTTTTCTGTCCATGGTATTTTATAGATCTGGTCAAGAGAACTACAGTTATGTTCTAATCTAGGATTTATGGATACTTCGGCATGTATATATATGTATTGTAACATTGAAAGGAACATAAGGAACAATCAATCTGGTAGTCTCGGGTTTGGGATCCAAGGGAAAATCTCTGTGTATATTTGTTTTATGTTCTATCCTGTTGCCATTATTTATTTACTGTTTTTAGAATTCGTATGTAGGTAATTTATGTACAGGGTTAAAACCTACACTCTTCTTGGGCTTGATGTGCAAGTACACCTATTCCCCAACCTGAAACTCCTTAAACAACATGTTCTGATCTACATAATTTTTCTTCTTATCCTGTGTTTCCTTTAGATTCTTATTTATTACCTACATTTCCTATTCCATATCTTCCAACATATCTGGTCCTATCAATACCTTGTTAATTGGATCACTCCAACTAATAGGAGTTTTACAAGTCCACCCATAAAGTGCCACAAATGGACTCATCCTTAGTGACTCCTGATATCCATTGTTGTAAGCAAATTGTACCAGTGGAAGATACTCTTACCACTTCCGCTGTTGTTGCATCACATAGATCCTCAATATGTCTTCCAATATCCTGTTGACCCTCTCTGTCCATCCATGTGTTTGTGGATTATAAGTTGTGCTGAAGGCCAACCCTGTACCTAAACCTACAAATAACTCCTTCTGAAAAATGGAAGTGAAATTTGCATCCATGTATGACACAATTGTCTTCGGAACACCATGCAATCTAACCAAATCTTATATGAACACCTATGCCACATCAGTAGCTGAATAGGTAGATTTCACAGGAATGAAGTGTGCTACCTTAGTCAACCCGTCCACCACAACCATGATGGAATAATGTTGTCTAGATGTTCTCGACAAACCTATATTGAAGTCCATGGAAATTTCTTCCCATTTCCACTTTGAAATCGAGATCAGATATAGTAACCCACTTGGATGCTTGCACTCCACTTTTACCTATTGAAAGTCCAAGCATCTTGCCACAAACTCTTCCATTTCATTCTTCAAATTTTTCTAGTAGTATAACTTCTTCACTGATGTCAATGTCTTCTGATATCCCGGGTGACATGAATATAGTTTCACATGAAACTCTCTCAAGATAAGATTCTTGAGCTCGTTATCATCTGGCACATATATCTTGTCCCTAAATCTGATCAAGCCATTTGCTGTGAGACAGTTGTCCACATACTATGCACTTGTACCTGCACCTGTACCTGTACTCTGTTGTAACCTACACCTGAGCTCCATGTACTTGTTATCCTGTTGATCTTCCTGTAAGATCAAAGCTTGTAAATCTATCCCATAAGAGCTCATAATTGCTATGTGGTTCACATGTATCTGCCTACTAAGAGCATCTAGAACCCTGTTCTCTTTACCTTTAATGTACTTGATCTCAAATGTGAACTCACTGATCGTGGCTAACCATCTAGGTTGCCTAGAATTTAGATTCAATTGGTCATATAGGTACCTCAATCCACTGTGATTTCTCATCATTACAAACCTACTACCAAGAAGATAGTGCCTCCACATTTTCAATGCATGGATGATCACTGCCAACACAAGATCATATGTCGGATAATTATGCTCGTGCTCATTTAGTTTTCGTGACTCATAGCATACTACTTGTCCCTACGACATAAGAACTCCACCAAGTCCTATTTTGAAAGAATATGTGCATACCACAAATTTACTTCCGTATCTACAATCTTTAGCATTGAAGAACTTGTCAACAACTATTTCAACTGCTTCAAAATTGTTGCACATTCTTTTGTCCATTCAATCTTCTTACCTTTTCACTGCAATGTTGTGATGGGATATGCAATCTATGAGAAGTTCTCGACAAACCTCCTTTAATAACCTGCTAACCCCATAAATGATCTTACCTCATCCATGTTTCTAGGAGCTTCCCACTCCATGATAGCCCTTATCTTATCTGGATACACTACTATGCCTTCCCTGGAAACCACATGTCCCAAGTAATGTACCTCTTTCTGAAAGAAACTTCATTTTCTAAGCTTAGCATACCACTGATGATCTCTTAGCAATCTCAATAATGTTGCTAAATGTTCGACATGCTCTTCTTCATTCTTAGAATATATCAAGATATCATAAATGAACACAATAACAAACTTGCCCAAATAAGGATGCAACACACTATTCATCAAGCACATAAAAGTCGTTGGAGCATTAGTCAAACTAAAAGGAACTACAACAAACTCATAATGTCCATACCTGGTCCGAAAAGATGTCTTGTAAATGTCATATTCCTTTATGCGTACCTAATGATATCCAGATCTTAGATCAATCTTTGAGAACATGGTTTCTCCCTTCAACTGATCAAAAAAATCATCAATCCTTAGCAACAAATACCTATTCTTAAAGGTCACCTTGTTCAACTTCCTATAATCAATGCATAACTTGAGAGTACCATCCTTCTTCTTCACAAACAATACCGATGTTCCCCATGGTGATACACTTGGCCTAATGTATCCCTTGTCAAGCATTTCCTTTTAACTACAACTTCAAATCTACCAAATATGGAGTGCTCATCTTGTATGGTGCTTTTGATTCTGGTGTTTCCCCTAGTACCAACTCAATAGAAAATTCTACTTCCCTATGAGGTGATAATTCTAAAATATCTACTGGAAACACATCTTGAAACTGTTGTAAAATTGGGTACCTTCTCAAGACATTTCACTAGAAATATGCACTACAAATAACACAAATCATTTTCTGCGACTACACTTTTCCTACATGGTTGTCACCATCCTAGCTGATGTTTCTTTCTTCTTACCCTGTAAGATTCTCTATTCTCCATTATCATCCGAACACCCCATAACTTTGTCATAAAAATCAATCTTGGTCCTATGGAGATACAACCAATCCATACCCAAAAGCATACTATATGATCCCAATAGAAATACATTCAAGTGTGCTGATGTAGGCATACCATTCAACTCAAATGAAAAAGCTTTTACCCAATGATGAACTCACTTCTTTGTACCTATAGCCAACTTCACTAACCAAGACTCTGCATGTACTTCTTTATTCAAACCACACTTATCCACTAGGCCAAGATTAACATAACTATAATTAGATCCAGGGTCAATCAAAATAGAAACAACTTGATCACAAAGCTTACCATCCATATCAATAATACACACCTGGTGATCTCCCTTCCTATTATCCAGCACTGCATAGATCCTAGGAACACTCTATCCAACATCCCCAACCGTCAGTGCCTCCTGGGCACTTAAATCAACGATCTACCACCCTAATGTTATGGACAATCTCCATGAGAACTATATTTTCCATTTGTCCAACACCATATAGGCTTCCATCATCACCCTTGTTCTTCTCAGACCAAAATTCCTATCTGCTTCTAGATCCATTGAACTTCTTGTGCGATGTTGCATCCTCTTTTTTACTTGTGTCCTGAGGCCTTTCTAGTTTCTTATCCCATTTCCCTTTATTCGTATTATTACCTTTCCAGTCTATTTTAGACTCAGAAAGGCTCATAACCATGATTTAGCTTCCAAATGGCCTCCTCCATTGATCTAGGCTCATCAAACTCAATCCTATCCTTAAATGCTATCGACAACCGACTGATGAATCTCTGAATCTTGGCCTTCTCCTCCTTAAGGTAAGGCATATACCTCAACAATTCCATAAATCTGCTAGTGTACTCCTCACCAATCATAGTTCCCATCTTTAGATCATAAAATTAATTTTCCCTGTCATCACAGTACCTCTCCGATAGGTACTTCTTCCTTAATAGTCTCTCGATTTCACTCCAAGTCAACTCCTCCTCATAAATATCTCTTACATTCCTTGCATCTTCCCACCAGATATCTACTTTACATTTAAGACTGAATGTAGCTTTTATGGCCTTCATGTTCTCAGAGTAATCATCTATCCTAAAGAACTTATTCGTTCCATGAAACCATGCTTCTACATCTTGTTATTTATTCATTTCCTCGTCAAATGTAGGTGGATTTTCTTTCTTGAACTCATCCAACAGATATCCCTTATCACTCCTATAAGGATGATAACGATGATGATCATGATACTTGTAAGAACCAAAACTAGAATAGTACCTGTGTCTATCACCACTCTTGTCTAGTGTATCCAATAACCTACCATCCCTCATCGTGTCGTCTCTCTATGACCTATGCCCACTGTGCGATCTCCTACCATATGCCCCATTATTCCTATCCTCTTGTCCATAGCTGATTCGAAGTGGTCCCGTCCTCTACAATTTTGACGGACTCTGAATAATTATTGCATTTACTTCTTCTTGTTTCTCATGTTCTTGCATGACTCTATCATTATCTACTTTACAACTCCTTATTTCTTCCTTCAAACTCCTTAATGTGTCTGCTAAGTCAGAAGAGTGACCAACACCATGTTGTTCATCTGATTTGTAGGGAGAATATTTGTAATCTACCATCTTTCTAGTCATCTTTGATCTCATCCTCCCGCAAGGTATACTATATCAGCTAAACCAAATCATAAACAAACCAACGTGCTTTATTATAGTTCGGGGAGGATATCTCGTCTGGAAGGCCAACCGGATTAGCACAATATATACATATATATATATCTATATAACTGTAATCATATCAACATTTATTCATTATTTCAAACATTATCCAGTCATCAATGCATGACCATACCAACCACATGCCATGACCTCATGCACAAAAACTATCACCATGCCAACATATGCATAACAACATATGACATTGACACATATAACAAATTCATGACCAACATACACTCACACCAAATACATTCAACAATGACACCATCAATTTCATATGTCGACACCACTACGATCATGGCCAACACCATGCATATGCAACAAACACATAGACCAAAATAACAAGGGGCTATATGCAACCAACATGTACATATGAAAACACATTCATACAAAGGGAACGAAAACCAAACATCACCCAGGAGAACGAAACTATGCTCTCATACCACTATGTAACACCCTCGTCCCACATTTACCTAAGTAACCACCCAACCGGGGTAAACATGTGACAAAGAGTTACTATGATATGATTCAAATCCCTATGTAGCAGTTAAGGAAGTGAAACTGAAAAAACCCAAACAACCTGACCTCTACACATGCATTAGAACCCCCACAAGCCACCCAACCCATATAGGTGACCAACCCTTAATACAAACTAACTCTTTGCTACATCAAAGCCTCAATCTCTCCCTTGACATGTGCATGCATGCGACTGGGACGCTCTAGTTTCTCCCACAGCAAGACATGCATGTGACTGGGGAATTTTCCAAGTATTTCTATGCCAGCGACCCCAGAATCCGTGCCACTTTTTGAGGGCCAGGACTCAAGCCACTTCCTAGAACTCCATGAAACTTCCAGAAATGAAAAATAGCATAAAAAAATGGTACAAATTTAAATAGTTGAACAAGGAATTGACTGGAGCCCACTATCCATGATAAGAATTTCATCAAACATGTCACAAATATGGGTTCTATAGGTTTAAATGACATATCTGAGCATAGGGGTCTCATACTTCTCTGAGAATCATTAAGAAGCATTGATGCCTCATCACAATAACTACATTACCATCTATTAAGCCATATATTCATGGTACATTCATTTATTAACCAAAACAGGATGAGACCCATACATTATTACTATCATAAAACTCATTCGTAACTGATATATAACCAAAAAAAATATCAAGGATATAATAGCCATATCAGCCACATATAAACAAGTATATTTATCGATAAAATAACAAGGAGAGAGATAGATCGTATTGATCAATGCAAAACCCAACCAGGTTCAGGACTTCCACATGCCACACGACCATAGATTGGATGATAAGTCTCTCTTCCGCCAATCACCCTCGTGCCATATTCCAAGAATGAATGTGGGATATCATGGAAAAAATCCACCAAAATCAAATCAGGACTTCAAGAGGCCAAACCACCTCAACCCTCAACTAGTGATTCTACCTCATGATCAGACATCACTGATCATCACCAGGTTGGTCTCTACCCAAACTGTTTAGGGCTCTAGAGTGTTTATCCAATGAAGGCTCTAGGACTTGTAACTCAACCCACAGTTGTTGCAGGGCTCCAGAGTGTTTTTCCAACCAAGGCTCTAGGACTAGTAACTTAACCCACCAAGGGCTACAAAGAGTTTTTCCAAACAAGGCTCCAGGACTAATAACTAAACCCAAGCTATTACAAGGCTCTAGAGTGTTTTTCCAACCAAGGCTCCAGGAACTAATAACTCAACCCACAACCAAAGGAACATGAGAACCAACCATAAAGAAAAAGGGAAAGACTCCCACAACACCATGGCTATCCAAGAAATGGAAAGGCTATGCAATACCATTGTCAATCTAGGAAATCCTCCATGCCAATGACAGATGATGACCAAGAAACTACACGCATGTTCCATGCATGCCAAAACTAGTAAGGAAATCATGCATGCAACTCGGTACCTACAAGAAAAACCCATTGTAGCTATTGATCCCGATGTCCTCTTACGATTTCCTGTTATTCCTTCACCTTCTTGCTCCAAATCTCAAGAATGCCAAACCCTTCAAGAAGTGCTCCAAGAAAATTGTAAGTGTCTAAGAGTATGAGAGAGAGAGAGAGAGAGAGAGAGAGAGAGAGCTCTAAAAGTGGATTGATTAAAAGTCATGAACTGATCCTCATAAGCCTTTCTATTAATGGGGCCTCTATTTTCTTCACTTTCCATTATTTTCCTTCATTTTCCTCCTCAGAGGCAAGCTATGACCTTTTACCTTCCTTTTCTCCTAATTTCCATTATTTTCATAAATAAATTCCAATAAATGCCACTTTGCCTTTCCAAATCCTTAGCCATTGCCTTTGCCAATTTCCATAGCCATAATAAACCAAATGAACACCCACACTAGGATGTTTTTCCCAACAATCAAATTGGAATATGTGTCCCATGACCATGGTTATTATTTTTCCTTATTAACTTTTTATTACATGGATTTTTGACCAGGGTTGTTACAAAGACTCTCAAGCAGAAAAGGAGGTAAAATATACCTCTTGTTTAATTCATTCTTTTAATAATGATCATTCTACTTTTGCATCATTTGAGAAACATACCAAGGGTATTGGTATGAAATTGCTAATCAAATTGGGGTACAATGGTAAGGGTCTTGGAATTCATAATCATGGAATTGTTAATCCTATTGAGGTGAGAGCTCAACCTCAACATGAAGGATTAGGGTATGTTCAAGATGAAGTTGGAGAATTCTCCAAAGATGAAAAGTCAAAGAATTCTTCAAGTGTCAAATTTGTGAAGAAAGAACTCCTGCAAGCTAAAGGAGAATCATGTCATGATGATGAAGTGGATGGAAAAACATCTCCAAAGAGGGGTGAAAGCTTCAAATGAAAAACTAAGTCAAGTTCTCCTCGCAAGGCTCATAATCAAAAGAACCATCATAAAATGTATAAATGTATTGATTATTCAAAGGCTTTCTATGACTATGAAGAGCATGATGATTTGAATAGAATGTTGCGGAATGTGTTTCCTTGCACTTTTTGTCGTGCACCTAACCATTGTGTAGCTAGGTGCAACAAAAGGAAATCATTCGTCAAGAAAATGAATATGTTGATTGGAAGTAAGACCAAGAAGGAAAAATCTCATCCAAGTCCAAAGAAATTTTTCACATGAAATGCTTGTAGAAATTCTGCAGATCTAGCTCCGATACCATGTAGAAATTCTGTCTACAAATCCAGCTCTGTAGATTTTTTGTAGGTTAACCCGCTAATGCAATATAAATAAAAGCAGAATACTATAACCTACTTCTACTATCAATTTGCAGAAGCTTAAAGATTGAGCAAGATGGAGCTGAACACATATAACCAAAAGAAGAAGAATCAATGCACAATACATATGAAAATACTTTGGGGAAATCATCAGCTAAAAACCCCAGTATTTGTATTATCATACAAGGTGGAAATACATCATAATTATACAAAGCATTAGCTCTCACAATTAGCCAGCCCTTAGTACAATCCTCACAGATGCTCACAGGCAATCCAAGCTTCTCACAAGCCTTCCTCTCTACCCTCCAAGCTCCTATTTCCTTGCATAGTTTCGCCTTGTGGATGATTCCTCGTTACCAAGTGTAACACTGATCTCACACACTACTCTAACACACTATCAGAACTGCGCAATCCTCAAGGAACCTTTGTCCTTCTGTATGCATGAGATTTCTTTATAGGAGAAAACATGCAACTGATAGTACACTATCCTTGACTTTAATCTCAACTGGGTATTTCTTAGAATAGACATGCATGAGTTACTGATGAGGGAATCTTCAATTATCTGGAGTATGCTTGTTGAGCGCATGCATGCATCAACTGAATGATAACTCACAATTAGTTCCTCAAACAATTTGGAACTAATTTAACTGGACTTAACTCAGTAAACTGAGTTAACTAATTACAACTCAAATATAACTCAACCTTATCTCCTTAATTCAAGGGATAACTATTGCATGACTTAAGAAACACTTCTAACTTGAATTTCTCCAACTAATTAATCCATAATGAATTAATTAATTATTTCCAAGTAGCTGGTGAGACTAAATTCGAATTTTAATTCACAATTTTAATTCAAGGAAAAATTAAAATTGGAATATTATGGATTCTATTTTTATCATTTCTTGATGCTATTTTCAACACTTCCTCTCAACAAGAAAAGAATTCAACTCAATCCCGATCGTGAACCTTTGGAATGTTTTGCATGCAACACTTCTCTCTAGTGTTGTTGCTCTAGCAACTCCAGAAACAAAAAAACTTCCAACCTGAATTAGTATGATGCATCTGTCATCAAAGTCTCTGACTGTTATTGCCTCTGCCAATTGAAAACTTTGCGCTTCTGTTGACTCTGCCTTTCAGCATTGTTATCAATCCTTCTTTGCACTCTTCAGTATCTGACTGCTCTAACCTATGTCACTTTGATCTCTGACTGCATCAATCCCATGGAATCCTCCCACTACTATATACTTTGGGCTCCCGTAGCAAGTTACGATCCATGAGATAAAACCTCTCAATGGACCCTACCCAATTTCAGCCTCCATGGGACTATCACTTCACATCGCCCCATCTCACACCTGGAGGTATGGTTGCATGTGATCCTTGTTCCCACTTGGATCAAAATTCCCCCCTACTGGAGGTATCTGCATGAGTGGATCTCTTCACTCGGTCTCCTCTCTGCTTCTCCAATTGTGGCTCCTCCACAATTGTCTGAGACTTCTTCTGGGACTACATGTTGAGAGGTAATTTACTCTCCCTCTCAACCACCAAGTCTCTAACATTTGCCTTGCTCCTCAAAGCTTTGCATGCATCTTGAACCTCAAGAGCATAAAGGTTCTTAACTCGTGAACCGATCTGTTTCACTTGTCTCGTGGTGATGTGTCTAAGGAAAACCTTTGCGTTACTAAAGATAACATCGTAGCCTTTGTCCTCCAACAACGCGACTGATACCAAGTTCTTCTTCAATCCAGGCACATAATTCACATCTGTCAAGGTGATAGGAGCTCCATGCTCCCTCTGAAAAGAAACCGTGCCCACTCCATAAACACTATACCTTCCGTCATCACCCATCTCTATGCACATCTTAAGGTATTTATCCTCCAAGGTATTGAATAAACTTTTATCACTGGTCATGTGGAATGAGGCTCCACTGTCAAGAACCAAACACAACCCATCATCGATGACACCATGCATGTGATGAGGGTAAGTCCATTTCAAACTGAGAGGCTAATGCCTCACCTTTCGATCCTTCCGAGGATCCCTTCTTGGACTTCTTCGATGGGCAATTAGTTGCAAAATGACCCATCTCGTGACGATTAAAGCATCTAAATTTAGACTTGTCACCCTTCTTCCATCCATGAGAAGAATTCGATTAGGTGGGACGCCTTCCCCTTCCCTTTCCTTGCCTCACTTGCTAAGGCTAGATTTTCTTCATCATCATCCTTGGATGAATAACCATCTCATGTGCTCCTCCTGATCTCATCCTGCATGAGATCTAACCATAGTCGTTCCTAATCCAACAATTTCTCCCTTCCATTCACAGAGTCCTGGTAGCTATTCTAGCTCTTAAAAAGGCCAAAGAGAGTGAGGCTCACCATATCATCATTGGCATTAGTTATTCCCACACTTCCAAGCTCATCTATGCAAGTGGTGAACTTGTTCAGATATGTAGAAATAGTATCGCCATTCTCCATCTTGATTCTTCGAAGCTTATCCTTGAGCGCCAATTTCCTCTGGTTGCTATTGTTATGGTAGAGGTCCTTCAATGTATTCCACATTGAAAATGGAGTATCCTTCCCATGGAGACTCGATACAATATGGTCTCGAACTCCCTCAAGGATGATTCGTCTTGCCCTTGCCACACACTTCTTCCACTCAGCCAACTCTTGTGCATTAGTTGAAGCTGGATTTTGGATTTCTTGATCAATGAAATCCTTCAAGCCATTGTCTTCTAATACAACCTCAATGCGATCTTTCCATGCTATGTAATTTGAGCTGCCTTCCAAGGCATACTCGAGTCTCAAGCCATAGAACGCCATTGGCCAACCTTGAAGTCTGATAAGAATTCGATTTGCACTATGCAACCCTGAACTTCAAACTTTGAATTCTCTTCTCCATATACTGTTCACAGCTATGATAAACTTAGCTCTGGTACCATGTAGAAATTCTGCAAATTCTCTCTACAAATCTTGCTCCTCTGAGACCATAGAGAAAATCTGACTATAGATTAACCCGATAATGAAATATACCAAAGAAAAATACTATAATCTACTTCTACTATCAATTTGCAGAAGCTTAAAAATTGAGCAAGTTCGAGCTGAACACATATAACTAGAAGAAGAAGAATCAATGCACAATACACATGAAAATACTTTGGGGAAAGACTCAGATAAAAACCCCACTATCTGTATTATCATACAAGGTGGAAATACATCATAATTATATAAAGCCTTAGCTCTCACAGCTAGCCAGCTCTCAGTACAATCCTCTTAGATGCCCACAAGCAATCAAAGCTTCTCACAAGCCTTCTCCTATGCCCTCGAAGCTCCTATTTCGTTGTGCTATTTCTCCTCGGTGATCCTCCTGTTACCAAGTGGAAAATTCTCAACCAAGTGGAACACTGATCTCTCACACTGATCTCACACCCTGTTAGAATTGCGCAATCCTCAAGGAACCTTTCCTTGACTTCATGCATGGGTTTCCTTTATAGGAAAACACATGCAATTGATAGTACAATGTCCTTGACATTTAGCTCAACAGGGTCTTTCTTAGAATAGACATGCATGAGTTACAAATGAGGGAATCCTCAGTTATCTAGAGTACACTAGTTGAGTGCATGCATGCATCAACTGACTGATAACTCACAATTAGTTCCTCAAACAGTTTGGAACTAATTTAATTGGACTTAACTCAGTAAACTGAGCTAGCTAATTACAACTCAAATATAACTCAATCTTATCTCCTTAATTAAGGGATAATCTCCTTAATTTAATGGATAAATGTTCCATGACTTCAGAAAGACTTCTAACTTGAATTTCTCCAACTAGTTAATCCTTAATGAATGAATTAATTATTTTCAAGCAGTTGGTGAGACTAAATTCGTTTTTAATTCAAGGAAAAATTAAAATTGGAATTTTTGGATTCTATTTTTATCATTTCTTGTTGCTATTTTCAACATTATGTATTAGAATTTGAAAGACATCATATTGTTCAAATTTATGAAGCAAGCCTCTTATTCCTATAAGGAAAGTATTCAATTTCAAATTATTAGAGGAGGAGCTTTTTTGTACGTAAGAGATGAGGAGAGAAGAGTCCCCTGTTATAGTAAACTTGGTGGATTTCAATGATAGTGTTTGGAGAACACCTTGATAAAGCTATATGCTTCAACTTAATTGTTTGAGGATGAACCCATACCTCAAAAATATGAAATTTTTTATTTTTCCTCCAGGGTAATATACCACCCCTATTAATTACATAGCATTAGTATGACCCTAGGGTTGAATGTTAGGCTACCCCACTCATAATTTTTATGTTAAACTCACACAAAAATAATGGAAAAGATGTGAATGATAAACATGAGATACTCTATTATTCACAAAGCTATACATTTATACATTGTCTAATGACCCTTGGTTTCCATATTAAAAGGGTCTCTTGGACTCCAATGATCTTTCACATTCCACACCATAACCCTTAGTAGTTTAGGTGTCTAGCATTCCCCCCTTAATTCGAAGGGGTATACACGAGTCCAAGAAATGAGTTATAATACAAAAAGACAACAATGCATGGCAAAAATAGGCTAAATTTGCTCTTTGAAATGATGGTATAGGTGGGAGAACTTGAAGTCTTAACCAATGACAGTTTAAGGATGACCACTAACGCTGGAACACTTAGTTTAGTTCCTGAACTCTTCCAAATTTGGCTAGAAGATGAAGTCTTCAACTAGAGGAAGTTCTCCCTATTTCTTTGAAATGGGAGACCATTGAGGCCTCAACCTGGAATATTTAGTGTAGCTCTTAGAATAGTTCCAAATATGGAAAGAAGTTGTTAGTCTTCTGCTAGAGAAAGTGTCCCTAATGTTTTGGAAAGGGAGACCATCAAATTGGAAAAGGCAGATCTCATCTTATGGAAAGAGTGAGAACCTCAACCCGAAAAGGGAGGTCTCAATCTGCAGTGGTTTAAGGAAGGCCACCAACCAAAGGCATGTTCATGGGTTTCTATATCTCTGGCTACAACTCTGAATTTGGGTATGGTTGAATCTAGCTGTAGGCCCAGACTGTGGCTCAAGCTCACTTTATGTATCTTTCAAGCTTATAGATGATCATTAATTCCCACCTTATCATACAAAAGGTGAGAAGATGAAGAAAAATCAACTGCAATATTTTTCAATATTCGAGAACAAGTTTTGTGATATGATCGAAATATATTCTTGCCTATTGAAGCCCATTGCCAAGAAGCGATCCATCCAAGGTGAATATTCATTCTTGTAGGAGGCTTGTTTCTGAAGCATTTATTTGAATGATGAGTATGTTGACCACAATGCTCACAAGTATGAAGATGAAAAAAAAAAAGTGATCTTTCACATAGCCAACTTGATTACAATGTTCACATTTGACAATCTACTATGAATGTGGATTAGGAGTGGGATTTGGAAAATGTGAATATGAATTGCCTTGAAGAAACCCAACACTTTGAGACTAAATGGGATTTGAGTTATATAGAATATGAAATTTCACATCCTTGTCATATCCAAGACCAATTCTGTTCTTGTTGTTGACAAGCTCTTCTAGAGGTCTAATGAGGGGCTTGCGAAGTGCAAATTGAATTTCTACATATTTATGCAAGTCTCCTCCTAAAATAGGATCTGTGATCTGGTCAATTTATCGCTGCTAATGGGAGTCTACCTCAAAATCAAATAGAGTGTTTTTTTAAACAAAAACTAGTTGATAATGATGTCTACACTCCTATAGCTCATCTTTTTGTAGTTGAGATTCAAGTTGCAAAAACTCAATGTTTTCTTGTGCATCTTGCAAGCAGGTTCAAATATTAGAGAGAGTGTCCTTACTGATTTTGATTGTATCATGAACAATAGAATGTATTAAAGTATTCAATAATTCTAATACATCACCCATTCGATCCATTTCATAAAAAATGCACCTATATTACAATCAACAACCAATGTGCAATAATTTTTAAGGCAGACAATACAAATGACTTCTCTCCTAAAAAAAAATAACTTGTTGAGTTTTAAAATGTAATCCCCTCAGCAATAAAATATGATCCTACTGTATGCAATTATACAGGTTAGGAAGTTGACAAAAGATTGGTTGTCAAAACCAATAACTCGCACAAATTCAATACTGATTTCCTATCATGTTTCTCAAGAAGAATTGAATTCAATCATCCCATGTCCAAGTTCTCTACGAGGGATGATTCAAGAACTGGGTCACACTACTCAACCTATTTTAGGTATAAAACTATTCTGAATGCCCTTTAAAGAAAAATATGTAGGCTTTTAATCTAAAATATCCCTAGCTCCTAGACCTCAAGTTACAATTATAAATCAACTGATCAATGTATACCATATTACAATACATATATTTAAAAACTCATTATACAAAACGAGGCCAACTCACATACCATTCACATACCATACTTTGTAACATAACAACTCTCATCATATTATGTAATTTTGATGTACTTTTTTTTCTACACCTTCTACACTACCATTTGACAAGTGTGAATCCCTTTTGCTTGTTGAAAATGTCTTAACAAAAGGAGACTCATTAAGATGTTTCATTTGGACCTTGAATTTCTAAACCATATCTAAATATATTTGGATGCTAAAAGTAAAATATTCAATCAAAACACTTAATCTTTAAATCTTTCCAATCACGTCACCTGCAACAATTTTATTCAGCCTATTCCACCTGCTATATCAATAGAGTAATGCTCAGCATGTTCGAAAAGTTGTAGAACTAGAGGCCCGCTAGAGCGAGTGAAGATGTCAGAGGTCAAGTCATTGCTGCAACAAAACAACCATTTAGTCTCGTTGTGTGGGGCATCTCATTTTATGTCATAAATGGTGTCCCAAGCCCCCACACGTATTCCAGTGATGTCGCTTCTATTCGCGGCATTTGCAATGCTGCTTCTCAACTCAAGTTGCCTAAAAACTGAAAAATGGACTTGGGTACGATTCTTCACACCATCCCAAAAATTGAAGTTGATTTGGGTTCCATTTTCTGAACAAATTTTGGTGTAGTTTGATATGGCAGTTCCCCCACTTTTGGTTTTTCTTATTGAAATGTTCATAATCCCATTATGTCTCTAAATACACAAAACATCATGGTGGAATTCACCTCAGGACATTAAACCTTGATGTCAATGCCAAATGTATAAAGAAATGGTTTGGAAAATGAGAAGTGGTCATGCCAATTTGAGTAGGGATTTTATTAGATAAACATGTAGAAAAAAGGATGAACACTCATAACTTTGACATGCCAGACATGCACGCAGAAGAACAATAAACCAAGTTGAGGTAGATTATGCTAGGAATAAGTAGGGTTTTTGACAACAAGGAAAAACATGCAGATGGTTATGAAGGATCACACAAATAAGAAATTTTATATGGAGTCAAACATTATGCAAAATGTGTTAGTGAGGGTGTCAGAGACAATTTTGGAAATTGTTATTATTGACAAGGCCTGATACACTTACAAAAAAATGGCTTTGACAAGGTGGAAAAATGCTAAAATTTCAAAATAGAATAGAGCTAGGATTTCATAGAGCATGAGAGATCTGAGTGAACAAAACCTCCATAGGTGGTGTTGAAAAAATAATTTGACATGAATTTGATAGAGGGAAATGGTAGATTTTAAAGAGGTAACCAATCTCCGCTCTTACAGACGATTAGAAAGGCACAATACCAGTAAGGAGGAGAGAAAATGTCTACAAAGGCGACATAAACAAGTGGCTCACAATTGAGCAAGACAAGAATTTTCTGGCTCTGATACCATGTTAAACTCATACACAAATAATGGACAAGATATGAAAGGTAAGTGTGAGATACTCTATTATTTATAAAAATATACATTTAGACATTGTTTAATGGCCCTTGGTTCCCATATTCTATGTGGTATCTTGGACTCCAATGACCTTTCACATTCCAGACCATAACCCTTAGTGGATTAGGTGTTCAACAATTTTTTTATTAGTTATTTTTAAATTAAATTTGTGTATGACGGGTCCTTGGTTGCATTGTACGAATTTGACCAGTTTAGTACAAGATCGATTGGTTCGGTGTAAAAAGGTTGGCTTTGTATTGAGTTGATATTATTCGAATATATACCACCAATGGGATTGGTCGGTTCCACTTGTTCCAATCCGATTATGATAACACAGCTTGAAACAAAATATTATTAATATTTCATTGGTAATAAATAAAGTTCTCAATTTAACGAGAACTGTACCAACTTCTTGTTTTTTTATAGGTTGCAAAAGATCATTCAAATTTGAAAAGTGTTGATTTAGAATCAACATTTTTTTTCATTTTGGAGCATGTTTTTGACGCTTTAAATTTTCTTACTGATTTTCATGCTGATTTTAAAAAGTGTTGATGTAGCATCAAACCCTTTTTTTGGGGGCTTATTTTTAACACTTATAAATTTTCTAATGTATTAAGTATGGATAATTCTTTTTTAAAATATTGGTTATTTAACATTTTTTGAAGTAGTCTTCTACTTTTTCCCTAAGATGTGTTTCTTTTGTGTTTTTTAGGTTTGTGTGTTTTTGTTTATCTTTTAATTTTTTTTGTAATGAAATCTTCATTTTTTTTTCATAGTTACAAAAAGGTCAACATTTTAAAGTTAGGATTTTCTATATATTTATGTATTGTTAATTAATATTTCAATGTACATTAAATAATTATCACTAAAAAAACAATAATTTTAAACATTTGACAAAAACATAGGATTTTGTGATTTTTTTTGCTAAAAATGATATGTCAAATAAATGATTTTTATGGGAAAAATTTAACAAAAAAAGTTAAAAAGTAACATTTTTTTAAATGTATTTTATGTCAAAAAATAATAACATTCAAAGTTTGTTATTTTTTTTTCAAAAATATTGATTCACATAAAAATTAAAGTGAAAATTTAATAATAGAAAGATTAAACATATAGTAACAATAATTGAATACTTATTCTTATCATAAAACCGCAAAATCAAAATATTACAAGTATAACTAATGAATAATTCTCAAAATTGAGCTTAATTTTCAAGTGTAACTTAAATTTAATCAGCAATATCATATAATCTATGTTCAACATCTTCTAGAGCTTCATTATTTTCTTCTTCCATAGTTTTTTGTGCTTTCATTTAGTCATTTTCCTCTTCTGTTGGATTTTTGATGTCTGCAAATCTCCTGAAGTATCCCTTTCCAATCATTCCATAAAATGGTGGCTGAGGTTCCTTTGTCTTTTTTTCCACACGTAATTCATTAAAATCCCTTTTCTCAAACTAACTTCTTGCATTGCATCTGAAAGAAATTAAATAACATTAATTATTTGCTAAACAAAACTGCATTGTAGTGAGCCTTTTTCAATGGCTATGACATTTCTTCTTTTCTAGGCAACATGCTAGTGTTGTACCTAATCATAAAGTTCAAAAGAATCATTAATTAAAATAGTATAAACACATAAAAATTTAATAAGAAAATATTGAAATACAATTTTATATCATAAAACTTACCTAAACCTGAGAACAAATCCAAAACTTAATCGCCTTCATTTGAACATAAATCTATAAGATAATTAACCAATGCTTGTGGTCTTTGATAAATGTTAACTATCTCTCTTTTTTCATCTTTATCCTCATATGTTAGTTTTCTTGCAACATCATCATGAACCAATACTTGGCTATGACTCTATCCATCTATTAGATTCAGAAGAATAAGCTTATAGATATCATATTTTGTCCAAGGTGCAACATGGATGAACTCAGAATCACTTAAAATTGGCTAATCTTCGCAATCAATAAGATTTGGATTTTCCTGTAACATCAAATAGTAAAAATTCAATTAACTTGTACATAATTATTATTTTTTAACATTAATCAAACTTACAATTTCAATGTCTTACCTTATAATATCCATCCTTGAGTTTTATTTTCCCTTGAAGCTTAATACTATCAATCCAAATTGTGTGTCCAAATGAAATGTCACAAATCTCCAAAGTGGCAGTGTTGTGACTTCTTGAAATCCCACAACCAATTTATTTAAAACTTGATAACTATAAGGCTCACTATCTTATCCAATGTTTGGGAAATTGAAACCATGAGGGATATCTACAATGCCTATGGAATATACCCTTTTAGGTATGAGGTTTGCAACATCTTCACAATCACCTAGTATTATTTGTTATTGGACAATGTTGAGCCCATTCTATATGTAGTGATTAAGATTAGGATCAAGTTCAACATTATGAAGACATTTCTTTCTCTCCCTTTCCAACTTAGTTTTTTGAATAAAGCTTTTGAAAGTATCTGGTACTCCATCTGCATCCTTTGACATCTTTGATGAAATAAACAAATATATGTATAAGTAATAAAATGAAAATAGTTTACATATGAATAAAATGAATATATTAAATCAACATACCTTTTTGAGTGCAAGATAAAAATATTTTAATGTTGTTGTAGAATTTGAGTCTGGGTAGTTGCGTACCACATCATCCCAACTCCTTTCATTCAACATTTTAACTATATGTTCTTGTATTTTCATATAAACCTTATGAATGAATAAATAAAGTAAAAAATGTTAATATAGTGATATGTATAACAAATACTACCAACAATAATATGTTATATGTAAAAGAAAATTATAATCCAAATATAAGTAAAATTAATTCAACAAACTTACTTATGAGATTCATGGCACATTTTGTGCAATGATAATTCACCTGAATTCACACAAGATAATATTGATTTGACAAGTCTGTCATCCTTCACTGCTTGCATTTCTCTCCAAGGTGTGATAGTCATATCATCTAGAAGATTCTTGAATTCAAGACCTATCTTACAACTGGTACATAAGGGCTTAGAATTTTTAACCTTTTTATTTTTTATGCCAATATTTTCCCACATGTTGAAAATATCATCAATCAAATCCCATATCTCCCTAGTTCTAAATTCTAACTGGAAAATGTTATCCATACTTTTGAATACATCACTTACTCTATCACCTTTTTCATTGATTTTTTCCTCAATTTGATAACCTATTTCCATACATCATTACTTTCGAAATCTTTGAGTAACATTTGCCTTATCCCCACCACATTTTTCTTCAAATTTGTTAGAAAATCAAGGCAGATGTAGGTTGATGTTGATTTTCCTTATCTTGATAATCACTTGTGAAGTTTGTTTTCTTATAATTAGTTAATTTAGTTCTCTTTCATCATGCAATTACCAACAATGTAAATACAAGAGACAAGACACCAAATGTAGGTTCCTCGCCAGGGAAAAACCCCACTTCTTAGAGAAAACAGAAAGAATCTCCTTCTTGTAGAATCAAATCAAAATGAGACTCCTAAGGCACCAAAGACAAAGTCAAACCTTCTAACTACATTTCAACACTACTCCAAGAGTTCTCTTACTGCAAACTTTAGACCTCTGTACCTCATATTGTAAACTTTAGACTTCTTTACCTCTTATTGCACCTTCATAACTCTGCAATTTTTGGACTTCTATACTTCTTACTGCACCTTTGGACCTCTGTAATTGCTACAATTTTCAGAATTTTGTGACAAAGTTATTGTACTTCTCACTGCAATTATTTGAGTATCCAAGATATTCCTTGTACCTTTGATTTGAGTAGACTTCTTTCTGTTTCGGTCTTCTATACTTCTATCACTCTTGTATTCAGGATTATTTTCTTGTTCAGTAAACAACATATGTGTTTTAATCATCATGCTCCAAAATTATCAAAGGCTTATGTTATATATACCAATATTCTTGTGTCGAATAGGTTGAAACAAGGCTAACATGATTAGGATCTAGGCCGACATGATCAAGATCTAGGCCAACATGTATAATGGTCTTGAGGTCGACTTGTAATAGTCTTTAGAATGAATTGTAATGATTCTATAGGCCATATTGTAGTGCTTCTTTAGGTTGACTTGTATCTAGAGGTCTAATTGACTTTTTGTAGACAATATGACTATATACCCAAGAGGGTCTTACAAATTATATTAACTCTTCATGACATTTCCTATAGGCATGCAATGGTTTCCTTGACCTATTTGACCAATGACACAAGTATGAAACCCATTATTTATAAATAAATAATTTTCTTATATTCTTTACATCATATTCATAATGAGAACTAGGATAATTATGAAGACTAAACCTAGTTACTTTTACAACACTCCCTCTTAACTAGGGAAGGTATTAATAATGAATCAACATGTCTATCTCAAGTTGAAATATTCTCATAAGAAGGGATCTAGATTGATAAGAATCACTCGTCACAAACAACATTATCACATTATCCAAGGCCTTGACAAGTACACTCTATCTCTCACAATATCAAAGCACAATGCTAGGACGCATTCCATAGGACACCATACCGCGACATCATGGTACATACTCCACCTAGGATACTTAGAGTAATCCTACCACCAAACCATTCTTATCCAAGTCCATGTGGCTTAGGATTTTCATCCTAATCCATCACATTACATGACTCTAATAATGTCCATCCAAGATTCTTATTCAATCCAACATTCTCCTTATACATGTCCATGTACTTGACTTAGGACATCAGTCCTAATCCATCCTAGTACCTGGCACAAGGAGAAACTAACAAGTCACCATTATCCCTATCCATGACGCATGTACTAGACTTATGGCTGTTAATCTTGGTCTATTACATGACACAGGGAGAACTAGTGTCTAATCATACTCCCTCTCAATTAGGAATGACATCCCTATTCTCCTTTTAATCAGAGAGTAAATCCTACTCCTATTCAAGGAGACTCCTTATAATCCCTCTCAAACTTAGAGGAGATTCTCAATTTCACAACCACAAGTCCCCTTACTTGTCTTTCATAAAAACAAAATATATTAGTTCTTTATAGCTTGCATGGCTCCCTCTTTCCTCTGCATCTCACTGTACAAATCATGCTTCCTTTCATGGACCACAAATCCATATTCTCATGACAGGTTGGAGGTCATCCATATTACATATCAATTTTCATCTCACTTTTATCAATGAAGGAATTATATTAAACCTTCCCAAACTTCAAGTTGACCATAACTTTCTCACGAAAGTGATCTTCCTTCTTGACCTTCAAGTTATCTTCTCACGTTGCTACCTTCCAATCCTAAGATGAGCACATATTGATCTTAATGGATTCCAAGTACCATATGTTGAGATTTCCCTTAATTTCCACATAGTTGAACTCGTCTCAACTGTCATTATGTACCCCTGCAACACCTTTCTCGGTAGCAAAACAATATGTCAACCAAATAACCAATAATAGATATTAACATCAAACTTACCTCACCATGAAAATATTCTTCAACACAACATCAACATCCTCATGGTCCATCTTCATATGAGTATACGTTTATGCATCATAGTACCCAAGGATCCAACTTGAATACCAAGTTACCATTTTTCCTTATAACAATATTATTCTCAGGGTCTTTACAGTTCCCTCCATTCATCATGATCTTCATGGCATAAGATCATATTTGCTTCCTTCTTTATGTACCTGCAACATTCACCGACAAGCACTACCAAGCAAAATATACAAGTAAAAGAGCATGATTGTAATTTTTATAATCTAGGGATTGCATGGTAACTTAGAGAGGGATAATCCTAGGGTTTTCAAATCCAAACCCTACGTTCCTGGATATTTTCCTTTGAAACATCAACGCTAGGGTTTGAATCTTAAATCCAATTCCACCATCACTAGGGTTTTCCATACACCCTAGACTACATACAAACCCTAGAGATCAAAAGCCATGGTTTCTATGACGAAACACATAGATTAGGATTAGGGTTTCTCTTTTGACTAGGGTTTCTTAGCACCACTAAGATTTTACAAAATCCTAGATACCAACGACCTTAAACAAGATGAAGACTACAAACCCTAGAATCAAATATGTCCCAAAACCCTAATATATTTCATGTGAGACCTTATATGCATAAAAACAATAATACATACCTAAAGGAATACATACCTTAGTCCTTTATGATTACTGGAAGCTTGCTGCAAAGTATTCATCACAATCTAGGGTACTGCCACTTCTATTCTTCTAAGAGCAATGCCAAATCAAGATTCTCTCCTTCTTCTTCATTTTAGTTCTGATGAGAGAGAAAAAAAATTATTCTAAGCATGTCTTCATGCTAGACCATTTTTTGAACCCTTATGTTTCAAACCTGGTGTATGATACACCAATCATCATTTTAATAATAGAGTTACTTGACATCTTCATTTTACTTATTTGAGGGTTCTTCAACTTCAACTGTTAAAGATTTAGACCTTTCCTTCCTTTTATTGTTCTTAGGATTCTTGGGACAATTTGCTTTGATGTGTCCATATGCATGAGCACTGAAATTTGGACATGTCTCCAGAATAATTTTTCTTTTTCTTGTCAAAAAATTTCTTTGATTTTGTTGTAAAGGCTTGAGTAACTTCATCAATAGGTTGGGATTTGCTTCTAGCCTTTATTTTCAATTATTCAATTAGCCATTGAGCCCATTGTTATTTAAATGATGGAGGTAATTTTCTTGCATAGATGCTGCTTGCAAAGCCATCCCATTCCTTAGGCAGAGCATTAATTGCTACTGTAATTAATTCTGAATAAGATATTTTCTCACCAGCTTCTTGAAGTTGGTCTTTGATTTTTGATACCTTCATGAAAAAGGTAGATATAGTATTTTCTATAGACATTTTTATTGTTATAATTGACTCCTTAAGGCAAATCTCTAACCTATTATTTTAACTGAGTATACTTTTTATCAAAATCTCATATACTTCTTTAGATGTGGATAGCTCTGATACAAACATAATGAGGTGGGCTTTAAATACTCAAAGAGAATTCTTTGAGTTTTGACTTCCCCTTTTTCATATTTTTCAACTTCTTCTTCATCCTCCAAATTTGGAACAAGGAACTTTCGAAGAATGTACTTCATGAAATCATTCTCTCTAAGGGCTAAGTCAATTATCTTTTTCCATGCATTATAATTGGATTCTCCTTCTAACTTATTTCTTACCTTGCACATATAAGACATTTGATTGGACATACAGTCTTGGAGGTGAACTACTTATTAAAATATGCCTTCAAGTAAGTTTACAAAACTGACTGCTATACTGATGATCTTCTTTCTATTCTTTAGATGTGGTGTCCCTTCTTCATCTTAGCTCTCATACCATGTTATAAAATCAAGGAAGATGTAGGTTGATGTTGATTTTACTTATCTTGACAATTACTTGTGAAGTTTGTTTTCTTCTTATTAATGAAATTTATTTCTCTTTCATCAAGAAATTACCAACAATGTAAATACAAGAGACAAGACACCAAATGTAGGCTCCACACTAGGGAAAAACCCCACTTCTTGGGGAAAACCAAAATAATATATTTCTTATAGAATCAAATCAAAATTAGACTTCTCAAGACCCAAAGACTTAGTCAAACCTTCTAGCTATAGTTCAATACTACTCCAAGAGTTCTCTTATTACAAACTTTAAACCTTTGTACCTCTTATTGTAAACTTCAAACTTTTGTACCTCTTACTGCATCTTCTAACCTCTACAATTTTCAGACTTCTGTGATCAGTTACTCTACTTCTCACTACACTTCTCAGGTCTCCAAGATATCCTTGTACCTTCGATATGAGCAGACTTATTTATGTTTCAGTGTTCTATACTTCTATCAGTGTTGTATTCAGACTTATTTTCTTGTTCTCTAAACTGCAAATGTGTTTTACTCGTCACGATCCAAAAGGATAAGAGGCTTATGTTATATATAACATTCTTCTTGTGTCGAATAGGCTGAACCAAGGCTGACATGATCAATATCTAGGCTGACGTGTATAGTGGTATTGAGGCTGACTTGTAGTATTCTTTAGGTTGACTTGTAGTGCTTCTATAGGCCATCTTGTAATGCTTCTTTAGGCTGGATTGTAGTTAGAGGTATAATTGACTTTTTGTAGACAATATGACAATATACCCAAAAAGGTCTTACAAATTATATAGACTCTTCATGACAATTCCTATAGGCGTGCAATGGATGCATTAACTTATTTGACCAATGACACAAGCATGAAACCCATGCTTTATAATTAAATAACTTTTTATGTTATTAACATCATATTCATAGTGAGAACTAGGACAATTATGAAGATCGAACCTAGTTACTTTTTCAACAAAATCCACTATGAATAAATCTTACCCTTTGGATGAAAGTCATAAACATCCTATACTCATTATTTGTATTATGACCCCATGCCAATAAATTTGCTTCTCTATTCATTAAACCAACAAAAATGATTCATTTCATTGTTTCAAAAAGATGGTTATTGGGATATTCTTACATCAATTGTTTTCCAACCCCTGCATAATGGTTTCCCCCAATTACATAATATTTGTATTCAAAGCATCTTGATCTATCAAATTCCTTTTTGTTGGGCACTTCAATTGGATCAACAAGAACTACATAATCAACCACATGTGCATATGGATTGTATCTAATCAATATTTTCAAGGATGAACATGCAGGTGGTGTTGCTTTCTAATTTGATATTCAGATTGTCCTTCATTTGACTTATAAAATTGCCTCACATTAAGCTAAAATGTATGGCCACCATCGACCAAGTTGTTCTTCATCAATTGATTTCCAATGAAATTTTATTTTTTTGTTAATAATGCCATCCTCTAAATCAATGCCTAGTGTAACTGCGCTTTCTTTGCTACCTTTTGAGCTTTCACTATGATCTTCAATGACACCCATGATTTTTTAAGAAAGACCAACTTTTGATTTCTTCCTTCTATCATTTAACAAGTTTTCTTCTAAATAAGCAATATTTTCATCATCAACAGGATTAGAGATATTCACGGGCATTCTTCCTTTTTGTCTTTTATAACTCTTCTCCTTTTCAACAAGAGTTCTAATCTCATTGTCACTAATGACAACATCTTCTTCAACTTCCACATTTTCAAAAGTAACATGTCTAGCTTTACTAGATTGATGCATTTTAGCCAATT
This sequence comes from Pinus taeda, assembly GCA_000404065.3. Classification (NCBI taxonomy): domain Eukaryota; kingdom Viridiplantae; phylum Streptophyta; class Pinopsida; order Pinales; family Pinaceae; genus Pinus; species Pinus taeda. The sequence continues at coordinate 108,146 of APFE031596704.1, read as the reverse complement.
TTTTCCTGATCCCTTGTATCTACTCTTGTAGTCTCAAGATCTATTGTTTTTTGTTTATTTCTCCTTTTTTCTTCTGTTATATCTGTGTGGAAACTGTTGATCACATTCACAATATTTTTCTGTGTATAAGAAATTCCCATCAACTTAATTGAAACACTCTGAGCAAAATCCTATCAAATGAAATATAATATGTCAATGATAAATACATTCTAATAAAATATAATGATACTTACAACAATGCATAACACATAAATATATATAAGCAAACTTTCAAAGTTATTCATATGTCAAATATGACTTCATGACACATCTCTGTCGAATCTTCTGTCGCGTCATAATTGGTCTTTGTAAAACGATATCTAACCTTGTCCTGTGCCTTGGGAAGTTTGACAATAACATAAACAATATCTGTATCTGACACCAAACTTGTCTTGTACCTTTCTAACCACCTCATAGTTTTCGCCATATTGAATCTGGCCACAATATATAAATATTTGTACATCTTCGTTGTTTTTTCAATCTTTAATATACCATGAAAATTCCATTTTATTTATTTCCGGTGCCATCTTCCATTCTGAAATACTATTTAACGATTTTGAGGGGCTAGTTGCTTGACTTTTACCATGTGTCTTAGTTTGATTTTATTCAGTAGTATTCATAGAGGCTCCAACTGCAACTTTAGATAATGTAATCGCTACCCTTGATTCATAAACATTCACAAATACCTTCTT
>APFE031596704.1:82465-106358 GCA_000404065.3 Pinus taeda | reverse complement strand
TTTTTGTTATTTATTATTATTATTATTTAAATTTATTTATTTGTAAGGTGATTGGTTGATGTTGACTCTTGTTTAGTAATTTTTTTTTGTGAATCAAGACTTTATTCACTCATAAAAAAGGAGGCACATCAGTATCAAAATGCAGGTAGTCTCACCCTGATATGGTTTGTTGACTACAAGGATTAACATATGGCAAAGAAACAAAAAAACAACTAGAGACATAGTCCACAAATTAGGAGGCCAAAAGCACCAGTAGACACATAAAACAAGTAAAACACTTGTAACCATGCTAGTCATTTGAAGTAATGGAAGCTGGGTTGTTAAGAGATGTACTTGGAGGAGGAGGAGGAGGAAAGGAACACTGGACATGCTATTCGAAGTGAGCCATCAATGACTCCAACTTCTCCACCTTTTAGGATAACAGATTATGGCCTCGCCAGACCAACATGATACTCTCTCGGACATGGAATTGGAATTAATAAATTTTGTTCAATGTGATAATAAGCTCTACATGCTCTTCCTGCCACACCCGCTTCGAGGTTTCTAGGAGTTCCAACCGACTGAATCAAATCCCGACAATTTTCCAAACAACATTGACGTTCTTGTCTTTGTCCGCGCCCTAAACGACTTACCTTCCCTCATCTACCATTGCCTCCATGGCGCATCGCTCCATCCCGATGCTAAGTCCACGAGGTGAGACCCGCACAGATTGCCGTCGAGCCACCACGACCATGACCACCATGAGCCCTAGAGACCGCTTGACCCAAATGACCAACATTTCTACCATCCCAATTGGAGCCAATAGTCACCACTACCACCTGCAAGGGAGAATCCTAGCGCCCCTGACCATCCGAATTTTGTGTTGACCAGGAAAAAGAACATGCAATGTGTACCGAGCACATTATGGTAGGACTGACATCACATAGAAGGGACAGAGCTAACCGACAAAATACTACATCAACTACAACTTCAATTGCAGAGAATCACCCCACCCATGCCGACAGGACCATAAACAACCAACCAAGGAGAATAGTAAGGAACCACAATTTCCAACTGGTAACAAGGAGTTGGACCAGAAATTCGCTGTCCCCGGCCCTTTGTGAGATGACCATTGGCCAGAACACCCGAACTCCAACACACTTGCACCAGAGAAGCCGCTTAACCTTACAGAACCTCGAGAAAGAAGTATTGAGGACAATGAGCCAAATTCCACCCTGACACAGAGGAGAACTCATCCACCAACAATAGGACCTTCGAATGAGTTTCAAAACTAGAGGTCCAAATCCTCTCCCGCTTGAAAAAAGAAAAAACCACACACCAATAAGGAAATTACCCATGTTATTGACCTAGAAGCTGGGGAGGGGACACCGACCCTCTATACTATCTATTCTTTTGCCTAGAACTCGAGATTCTCTCTCCAAAATGATACCATGCCAGAACTGCCTAGCAGAAGACCACATAATCCTCCACAAACCTTCGACGGTTGCCTCCTCCCCCTCGCTTCGAGGTTGATGGAGGTTTCACACAAACAACAATAACGCCTCCCATACACAAGATGCCATGAGAGGTCGGGGAGAACAATCATCGCACCAATGGCTAGGTGGTAGTCATGAATACCCACACGTAACTTCGTTAACCCAGTTCGTCACCCCCATCGGGGAGTTTAGTAACTTTTTTAATATTTGTTATTTTTAATTTTATTTCCTTTTTATTTAACTTTTTGATTTTGATTTGTTTTCTTTGTCTATTATTTTATTTTCATGAATTATAGTTTTTTCTCCATATTTTCCATTTAAAATGACAAATTTTCAAGAGGAAAAAATAATAAATTTTTAATTTTATTACTTTTTGATTTGACTTATTTTCTGTTGTCTTTTTATTTATGGTTTTTTTTTTCCAATTCCATTATATATATATTGTTTGTTAATTTTTAATTTGACTTTATTTTTTTCCCTTGATCTTTCTATAATTTTCTTTTTTCGAAGCAACAAATATACAATAAAACTTGCATTTCAATGAATATAATTAAATTAGTAAAAAAATTATTTTTTAGAATCTTGTGAGCATTTCTTTCCTAATTTTATTAAGCAAGTTGTATTGATATATAGTTACTAATTTATAGGATTTGCTGAACATTTCTTTCCTAACTTTGTTGAATTTATTTTATTTATGCATAGTTTTTATAATTCCTACCTCTAAGGTATATCAATAATTCAATTTTTTTTCTCCTTCATGATTAATGTCTGTGTGTATTTGTTCTCACAAGTCAAAGGATTTGAAACTCCAACCCAGATGGACACTTGGCTAGCGAAAAATTCAATGCAAATAATTGGAGCTCTTCAGTTCATTTTAGGGGATTCAAATTTTACGATGCAAAGGTTGGGGCATCGGATCCAAACTAATTCTAGCATTGCGTAGTAGCGGGGGTATTACCAGGATCCCACTTTGAAGTTCCAGATTTTTCTTCAAGTCACCGTAGAATGAGAGATTACTCAACATTTACTAGGAGGTTAGTATTCAATTTCTCATCTATTTCAATTGGTTTGTTAAAGTTGTTTTACCTTATTTCCTCGAACCAAACACATATTGGTCTTAGTTACCATGCAAAGAGTTAATGTGAATTTTGTTAAAGTGGTTTAATCTATTGCAACTTTATTCTTGGTTTTATTCAAAGTAAATGTGTCAAATTCAACAAATTTAATAATAGATCACAAATCATAGAAAAACTTATAATATTTGGAAAGGGCTCATGATATATTTTATTTATTTTAATCTATATATATATATACACACACACACACACATTTTTTTGTGAACTTAATGAGAAAATTCTGAGAGAGCTATTATAACAAGATCATTACCATGATTTTTTTTATCAAGGTTGTCGCCATAACTTTGTGTCTCAAGAAAACTCAAAGTTACTGCCTTGACATCCATTATTTCCAAATCACATATCAGGGTTACTGCATTTCTCTATCAAGATCACTACCATCCATTTAGGTCATTGTCATGAATTTAGATCACTGCTATCATGTGATAAAGAACAATGTTAGAATATTTGAGGAGCTCAAGAGATCAAGTTGGCGATGAGTATCGAACCATGGTTTAGGGTTTAAGTGAGCTTTGGCGATGGCGGCCTGCCCATCGGCCATGATAGTCAATTCTTAACCGTAGGACACCACTATCTCGGGCTATCACCTCTCAATTTCTAGCTGACCATGTCCATTGGAAGACCATTTGGTCCGTTTCACGGTTACTACTCTATACACCTCATTGACCCAACATTTGTCAGCTAGGGTTTCCTCGGGACAATATATACTTGCTATCTATTAACATGGAGGGAGACATTTCCAATTACTCTGAGGATCCATTCGCACTAGACCCCCACTGGACTGATTTTCCTTTGCATTTTCCGGCCGCCTCCTCGAATATCTCGCTGGACATCCCAAAAACCCTAGCTGGGGCACCTCGAGTTTTCTCGGTACCAAAATGTCCCACATTCACCATCTTGAAATAGAAGACTCATCCTTTACTTGGGCTGTCTTCATCTTCATTACTGTTTCATGCTTGCCCTGAAGTGGCAGACTTCTCACCGGACTCCGAGCCCCCTGCTATCCCCGACCTCATTACAATTTATCTCCTCCTATCTAAACTTACATGCTCCCCCTTACCCTTTGAACCCCCCTCCATCCCTCCCCCAGGATATTCCACATCCATCCTCCCCTGGCTCCAAATACCCAACCAACCCATCCACTGGACCCTACAGTCCCTTTTCCCCCTCCACCCATCCTAGACCCTCCCACCTCTAGTTGCTTTGCAGAATCATCTCCTCCCCATCAACATTTGTCCAGGAACCTTAGCTCGGACTCCGAAGTGAATCCATCTCATCCACTGCAGAAGAGAACTCCCCCTAATAGGTCAGGGCATCATGCTAATCGCTTCAAAGGGGTGAGGGCGGGCAATAAGAAGTTATCCCTTATTTTTGGTGTCGACATTCAAATGGGGGAAGTTCTGGACACCTTCGATCAGGTTCTGGTTGGTCGTGTTCGGGGTAGGGCATACTCGGCTGCGCGACTAAAATAGTGGGTGCTGGAGATATGGGGACAGATACTCCCTGTACTGCCGTCAGTTGTTACCCTCTCTCGTGGATGGTTCACATTGTGATTTCAGAGGCCCGAGTTCATTCCTTGGGTCATATCAAGACACTGACATATTGAATTGGCACCGGTTCTCCTCAAGCAATGGAGCCCCCTATTTGATCCTGAGCGTGAACACCCTGGGGTTGGATCCATTTGGGTCATATTGCCTGACCTCCCACTACATTTCTGGTCGTAAGATATATTCAAGTGGATTAGGAATGCTCTTGGTAGATACATGGATTGCGACAAACCATACATGCTGACTTGGAATATGTCCATGGCTCGCATCCTAGTTTTCCTTGATATTGGGGAAGGTTTAGAGGAAAGTATGCAACTGCATTGGAGGGATACATGCAAGATACACATTTTGGACTATGAAGGAGTATCGTATTGTTGCAGGAGTTGTCACAAAATTGGACATCTTTATAAAGAGTGTCCCCTTCTTGCATCAAACTCTGCCTCAGTTACTCAGCCTGGACCCGCCTCTACTACTACCTTGGTACCTAATCGTCGTGTGAAGGCACCTGTTGGATTTGAGGAAGAAACACCATTGGACACTCAGGCAGCTCGGGGTACATGCAGTCGCAAGGAGCAGTTTCACCCCCCATCCCCACGTATCACCAGATCGCGTGCAACTGCGGCAACGACTGCCTCTGATGTGGGGAACACAACAATATTTCCGATCTCCTATCCAAGGAAGCCTCACAACTGCCAAGGGGAATATGTTTGATACAAGAGCTACATGACATGGAATCATACAACTATTATCATCTTCCATTTATGGATGGGCAATTTTGATGGGGTCGAGGACCCTGTTTTTTGAGTATTTTATGACAAATTTTTGATGTATATATTTGAATTATAGCATATTTATGTCTATATATTACTGAACTTTATACGTAATTATTCATAGCAGTCTCCCCTTGATGGGATTGACATATATTTTTGAGACAACAGTACAGATAGTGGCATGACTACTGATTACTCATATGCTCCTAACATCTTCAGCATGCAATTTTCTTTATTATAATGAAAATTATGATTTTTCCATGGGAATATATATATATAGATTAATATACATATTATTTTATTTTTTATTTTGACTATCTGAAATGTTTTAAGAACTAAGTAATTTGATTAGAAATTAAGTGTTTTGATATCTATCTATAGCTACTAGTAATTTATTTTATATAGTTGTGCTAGTTATAATATAGTTGTTAAATTAATAGTAAAAGAATTGTTATAACATATTATTCATAAATATTAATTAACTTGTCTTTACAATTTAAATTAAAAAGTTAATATTAAATCACAAATTACCGATCATCCCAATCCCATTTTTCTATGCAAAAGAAAACAATCTTGTTTAAAACAAGATTCCATTTGAGAGATAATAATAAAAGTTTTGATCCATATTCCCTTGCGTTCACTGCGATTTGTTTTTTGCATTCAACTCTATATCAATCATGTACAATGCACATGAACTTTGTAAGAGACAAATAGTTGTGCAAAACAAGTTTCTTGGAATTGCATCTCATTCAGTTGAAATTAAGTTTCTCCATATTGATTTGAATGAACCACTACCTAAAAAATAAAGTTATAAAGCTTCATTACAACCAATAATGTAGAGTGCTCAGAAAAGACACCATTTTAGCACAAAATTTTCACTTTCATTTCTATTTTTTTATGAAGGCTAAATTGATAAACTCACAACTTCTTAGCAGTTTAGACTCCAATTAGCTATATTTAAACTAAACGGTAGGTACTAGCTATTATGTAGCATTTATTTTTTAATAAAAATAAAAAAATAAAAAAAGTGAACTTTTTTCCAAAAAAAATTGAAAACTGGTTTTTCCTTTTCAAAGCCATAAAAAATGTTTTTTCTTATTTTTATCCTAAAATCCTACAAATATGGGGTTTTTGGTATTTTTTTTCTATAAAATTCTTAAAAATGTGATATTTTTCATGGCTGACCCCCCTACTCTCCGCCCCCCTAATCAAGAACTCCTAATCCTAAGGATTATGATAGCACCACTGATGAAGAAATTCCTTCAAATGATAATTTTAGATGCACATATGAGGATAATGCATTTTCTCTGAGTCAAGATTTCAAAGGCGCTCATGATGATGACTAATTTCCTCCAAACAAGGATTCCAAAATCACGGATGAGGATGGTGAAGTATTTTATCCAAGAAATGATTTGAAAGGCACAAACAATGATGATGAATTTCCTCCAAGCGAGTATTTAAAAATCACAAATGATGATGGTGAAGGATTTCCTCCGGGCGAGGATTTCAATGGAAGAAAGGAGGATAGTTAAGAATTTCCCCTCAACGAGGATTTCAAAAGCACTTGTGATGATGATGGATTTCCTTTGAGCAAGGATTACAAAATCATAGATGATGATGGTGAAATAGAATTTCCTTTAAGAGAGGATTTCAATAGAATAAATGAGGATGGTGTAGAATTTCCTATGAGTGAGAATTTAAAAAGCACAAATGAGGATGGAGAAGGATTTCAACCAAACAAGGATTTCAAAGGCACAAACAATGATGATTAATTTCCTCTAAGCGAGGTTTTCAAAAGAACAAACGATGACGGGGAAGGATTCCATTGTGCAAGGATTTCATTGGAAGAAATGATGATAGTGAAGAATTCCCCCAGAGCGAGGATTTGAAAAGCACTGATGATGATGATGATGAATTTCCTCTAAGAAAGGATTATAAAAGAATAGGTGATGATGGTGGAGGATTTCCTCCGATTGAGCATTTCAATGGAAGAGATGAGGATAATGAGGAATTTCCTTGGAGTGAGGATTTCAAAAACACAAATGAAGATGGTGAAGAATTTACTCTGAGCAAGGATTTCAAAAGCACAGATGAGGATGATGAAGGATTTCCACCAGGCGAGGATTTTAAAGGCACCAGTCATGAGGATGGATATTCTCATGATGGATTTCCTCCAAGTGAGGATTTCAAAATAACATATGACTATAGTTGAGAATTTCCTACAAGTGAGGATGGTAATGAATATTTTCCAAGCAAGGATGGTGATAAATTTCCTGACTATGTTCAGAATGATCATAGTGAGGATAATATTCCTCCTAATGATGATGAAAATGTGTATAGAGAGGATAATGAAATGATGGAGACATTGCAACAAATATTGTATATAGGAGCATGACTAGAGCTTTTTATATCAATCCAAGATATTCTAGTTATGCAAGGTATGGGACAAAATAACTCACGAGAAGAAGTACTATCACTGATCTGATTTCAAGTCAATGTTGTCAAAAGGATTTCTTGAAACATACGGATTTCAAGTATGCATTGGAAAAAAGGAAGATATATTTTTCATTGAATAAAAGCATGCAAAATTCATATTTATTGGGGTGCATACAATCTACACTGGTAGGTTATGCTTATCATATTGGGAATTTATTGATATATAGAAAGGTTTAAAAAAAGTTTCATTCAATTGGTAATTTTCGTCTATCAAGAATCCAAACAAGATTGGAAAATATCCCATAATTTATTCAAAAGGACATCATAGACAAGAGAATGGGCATTATCAAATGATGCAATGTCATGGATGCAATACTTCTTTTCAAATCCTGAGAGTGTATGCCAATTAAAGACACAATAAATATTCCAGATAATTTCTCAAGATGAAAAATCTACAAATTATACAAGGAATATGCAGAAGGTGCTGAAGGAGATGGTAATTTTATTACATATCCATATTTTACAAGGATATAGAGGAAGAATTCAACAATGTTCATATTCCTAAGAAGTCAAGGATGGGGGTTGGAGTACGTGTGCTTCTCTCAAATAAAGAAGGCATAAATACCAAGGGGCAGAAATAGGTATGCATTCATAACATAATTTTTTAAAATTAGATCGTTATCAATTATGGAAAAACATTTTTTAATAGGTTTCTTTTATGTTATGTGCAGATTCCATTGTCAAAGGATTTTAAGAGCATCACAATCAATAAACAAGTGCAAGGAAAAAGTTGTATAAGAATTGAAAGAAGTGTTATGATAATCCAAATATATATTTAGGTTTGATAATTGATGGAATGGACCAAAATAAAACACTTCTACAACATTTTGTCCGCACACCAAAAAACTATAGGAGGAAAACTTTATTCAGTTTCACTTGGTAAGTTGTATGGTATTTAATGGGAAAATGTGTCTAAGGGTTTACTTCACAACTCTGCATATTCATAATGATCCAAATCTAAACATAACCATAATTCATGATGTGTTTTCTCATTGGTCCGGTAATCTTCCTGAAGTTTTGTATCTGCAGTTAGACAACACTAGTCATGAAAGCAAAAGTCAAATTATTTTTGTATATCTAAGCATGGTTCTTGAACTGATTTTTTTTCAAAAGGATGGTTTCCTTCTTCTTGGGAATACTCATGAGCATATTGATTAGATGTTTAGTCATTTTTTTAGTAACATTGAGGAGAAAGGATGTTGGGAGCCTTCCATCATTAATTGAATGTATTAAGAAATCATACACTCTAGAGATTAGTTTTCACATGTTGAAAGAAACTGTTGACATGCGAAAATTAATTCTAGGATTGCATGGTGAAGAGAAATTCATTGAACAACTTAATGGAATTAGCTTCCAACATCAATTTTGTATAAAAAAAATTGATGGGAAAGCACTTATATGGGGCAAGAATTATTCAACTACTGTAGAATGGGGGCCATCATCAAGTCTAGCATTTTTGGAGTTCATTCCAGATCATCCAATATTTGCATCAAATATATTGTTATTACAATGAGTTGATGAAATCCATAATGCACAAAGGCATAAGAGAGATATAAATTATTCTTAATGCTTCAAAGAAATTAAAAATTATATTAGAGACATATATGAGTACTTTGATGTTGCTAATTCAATTTGGTGGGAGTATTTTTTCCAATAATTAAAGTGATATCATTTCATGATCAAGAAATGAAGATACATGTGTGAAGACTACATTTATTTGGCCACAAAATATGCCAAATGGACATGAGGAAAGAAACATTGTTGAACAACAATAATATCAAGGTATTGTTAATTCTTCATAGGTAGAGGAAAGAGAAATGTATATTGGTTCTAGAAGATCACGCGCACAATGTGAAGCCATGGAAGACCTTTACAGGGGTTCTGTGCAGGATGTTAAGGAGGGTTGAATTATCATAGTGTTAGAGGATGGAAATCCACATGGTTATCCATTCTAGGTTTCCAAGGTTATAAAGGTCATTAAAGAAAATGAAGATGTTGCAATAGATGAAGTACATTGGTATGCCACAGATACACACCCATTCAATGGTGTGTATAAGTTAGTGATGGTAGTTGATAAAAAAATTGACAAAAAGAGAAAAAGAAAAGGTACAAATATATATTGTCGCTGCATTGACCTCTTAAAATTAGAGGATGTTGCCATACTTGTTTATGAATTCAATTTAAAAAATAATGGAACTCTTTGCTTCAAGACCATAGAGGTTATGAAGAGGTTGCTACCACAAGAAACAATGTTAAGCTGGGAGTCTTCTGAACCCAATCGTAGATCAAGAAGAATTTTGAAATATGAAATGGTGGGCATGCACGTTGACTCATATGGGGCACTAGTTGATGAAAGAGAAGAATATAGGTCATCTTCATATGCATCCAATCATTCATCTGAAGATGTTTTAGATTCTAATGGTATGCTGAAACCTATGAGTGATTTTGAATAATTGTCTAAGACATTTTATGTAAATGATGTTTGTATGGTAATTTAAAATAAATATTTTAACTTCCATATGATCTTACATGAGGTTATGAGTAATTTATATGTTTGTTGGATTATATGTTTTAATTATGAAGAATTCATTTGTTTAAAATATCCAAAATGCAACAATAATTTTGAGAAATAATTTATGTTTCATTCAATCTACTAATATTGATATTTTGATTAAAATTAAAAATATTAGAAATTGATTTGGGATTTTTAAATTTCATGGTGATATTTTCATTCTATTATTTACTGTTATCATTTAATATACCATAGTTAAAAAAATGTTGCAATTTTAATGCCCCATTGAAAAAGGATACTTCATTTTGACGGTTTTAAGTTTTTGTTGCAATGGGATAAGTTGTCTTAGGCTAAAGATTTGAAAAGAGCTATATTTTTAGACTCTAAAATAAAAATTACTCTTGGTATAATGAATCATTCTTTCAAGTGTTCATTTTTTTTTAGTCATATAATTTTTGTCCATAATGCCATGGTTGAAATTGTTGGCATTATGACACAGATTTGGCATTATGACATAAGTGTTGTCATGGAAACTCACTCAGATGACAGATAATAGTTCAGACTCACAGAATGAAGAAAGAGAGGTATACGCAGGTTCCTCATTGATCAAGCTACGTGTACACGTGGGTTCACAAACCAAAAGGAGCGTATAACGTACACACACATTTTCACAGAAGGAAAGGCGCGTACATGTTGGAAAACTTAGTTTTGGTCTGTGGTATTTGGTCCATGGTATTTTGATCCATGGTATTGGTCCAAGGTATTTTGTCCGAAGTGTTGACCCCAGGTATTTGGTCCAAGGTATTGGTTCTAAGTGGTTTTGGTCCATGGTATTGAGTAAGGACTAAGACTATAAAAGGAGGAGAAGATCATTAGGAAAAGGCACTCAAGTATTGAATATCTGATGAAGAGAAAGATAAGAATACAGGTTTTTGGATTATGGTGCATAGCTGGATCTAAATCAAGGATGAACCTTAGCGATTGATGAAGGATAAGATCTAATTATGGGTCAATATCTTAAGGCTTGAAGTGAAGTATCTTTGTGTGGTTTTGATCTTTTATCTGAATAACTGACGCATGCTGTAATCTGTAAATATGATCATCTGGGTATAACTGATGTCTAGAATTGTTGTAAAGTTTAAATCATCATTTATAGATCTGTACGCAGTTTCACTTTAGAAAAGGCACGTATTCATGCTGGTTCTATGTATCAAAACAATGTATACATCTTAAATTTGATTTGCAGATCTGTATGCAAGTTCACCTTGAGAAAATTTCATATGCACGCAGGTTCGACACACTGAAGTAGCGTATATCTCATAAAATATGCTTTAGCTACTTCTATTTGCTATTGCATTGTTTTGGGTTTTGGTTACTGTTACTGTATTATGGTTACAACATTATAAAAGTGATTGATTGATTCAGTTTTGGTTGGTGCAAGGGAGATTGGTTGATGCAGATATATTTGATGTTTGATTGATGTTATTGACGGATGCAGTCTGAAAATTTATGAAATGTGGCCCCTGGAAGAAAAGAGAAGGTTGTGGCCTTTTGTAGGCCGACACCTACGTACTAGTAAACATATTAGCTAGTACAAGAGTTAGGGGGTTGTAGCTCCCTTCTAGGAGAAGTTGGAGAATGAGAGAAGGTTGTAGCCTTCTACAAGTAGAATCTTGCGTACTGGTATAAGATTGCACCAGTACAAAAATTGTAAAAAGAAGTTTCTTATTAAAAAGAAGATAGAGACGATTGCAGCAGGTGGTTTTCACCCACATTAGGTTTCCACCTTATATCTTGTGTTCATGTGTGTTCATGTGTGTTCTGTTTTTACTGCACCTGGTTACTGTTTATATGGTTATGATGCCCATATTAAAGATCAACATATGATGAATTAACTAAATCATAACTTTGTAAGATATACGCTAGTTTCCTTAAATACAGTTGCGTATACACGCAAGTTTCATTAAATGAAGTAGCGTATATGAATCTGATTATGAAAATGAAATATTATTGACTTGCTAATACTGATTCACACCCCCTCTCAGAATTATTTCCAACAATTGGTATCAGAGTAGGTTCTTCAGAAGAAGCTTGATCATTTGAAGGAAGATCTATGATCATGAGTAACTACGAAAGATAGGGATCCATTAGACCACCAATCTTTGATGGGAGCAACTTCGTTTATTAGAAGGTAAGAACCAAAACCTATCTTCAATCTCTTGGAACAGATGTTTGGGAAATTGTGGAAGGAGGATATACATTTCCATTAGTAATTCCTATAGATACGAAAGGTAAAAATCAATATGAAACAAATGCCAAGGCTGTCAATACATTATTGGGGAGTTTGTTACAATCAGAATTTGTCAAATTTATGTAGCTAAAAATCGCCAAAGAAATATGGGACAAGATCATTCTAAGTTATGAAGGAGACAATCAGGTAAAATGTGCAAAACTGCAAACTCTCAGAATTCAATATGAAACTCTCAAAATGCACAATGATGAAAGTATAGCTAATTACTTCTTACGTATAGATGAGATTGCTAATTGCATGAAGAACTTGAGTGAAGATATAAAAGAAATTACTTTAGTTGAAAAGGTTTTAATATCCTTGTCTACTAGGTTTGAATCAAAAGTATTTGCCATAGAAGAAAAGCAGGATCTTCAGACTATTACTATGACATAGCTGCACATAATCTTAACTGCTTTCAAAATGAGAAAAGGAGGTCCATCAGATATGAGAGAATCCACATTCAAAGCTTCAGGAAGAGAAGAACTCAATGAATCAGGACATGTTTTAGAAGGAGAGGAAGAAGAAAACTTTGTCAAGAACCTTCAACGGGGTTCCAGAAGATTCAGAGGTAAACTACCTTTCAAATGTTTTACTTGTGGAAGAGTTGGTCATTACGCTGCCAAATGTCCTCATAAGGATAAGCTTGATAAAGGTAAGGAATCAACAAAATGGAATACAAAACAAAGTGTAAGTAAGAAGAGCTACTATACGCATGAAGATAGCGATGGTTTATCAATTAGTGACGAAGATGAAAATAGTAATGACTATAGACTTCTGATGGCTTTTGAAGATGATGATTTCTTGGATGCTTTAGATGAAGATGACCTTTATGAAGAAATCTCTAAACTTAATTTTTTTTTAGAAGAAAAGAATATGATTGTAGATACTCTGACATTCCAACTTACTGAAAGAGAAAAACAAAATGAAAAACTAGAATGTGAAATTTTGGGTCTAAGAAAGGATACCGAGAAAACAAAAGCTCTCAATCTTAGATTTGCTAAAGGATCATAAACCCTAAGTGAAATTATCAAAGTGAAACATTCTCCTCTAATTAAGACAGGTCATGGATATACTGAAGAAGCATCCCAAGCACAGAAGCCATCAACCTCCACTAAAAGCTATCTAGATGCAACAAAGAGCAGTGAACAATTTGATAATCGATAGTAAAGGCATAAAGCAGATCACTAGGTAAATCGGGCTCAATTTACTTCAAGGATAAACAAAAGCTACAACCAACCTCGGGTAAATCATACTCAATCTGTTTCAAGAATGAATAGCAACTACAATCATCGGGCCAGTAGATTCGATAATCACAGGAACTTCTTCAATGGCCAATCTTTTTCATGTCATAAATTTGGACACAAAGCTGCTCAATGTGTTGCTTACAAGACCGTCATGACTAAAGAAGCACAAAATCAAAGGAATGTGACGGGGATCATGAAACAGACTTACAATAACTTTTCTCTTCTTGAAAATGAAATAGAATGCTCTGTCTGCAACAACTTCGGTCATGAAGAATCTGAATGCAGGAGTAAATTTTGGCAAACATCTCAGAAGGAGCAAACTTCATTAAATCCAAAAATATGGAGAAAGAAAGAACCACAAACAGAAAGATGTGGTATAGCCTTGTATGCAGAAGGAAAAGAAAATCAGTGGTACATCGACAGTGGATGCTCGAAACACATGACAGGTGATAAAGAAAAAGTTCAGTCATATAATGCCTTAGAAAAGGAAAAGAAGGTTTCATTTGGAAGTGACACTCCTGCTGTCATAAAAGCTAAAGGTTCTGTTCTCTTAAAAGAAAAAGTTAAAGCTGGGATTGTTATGTATGTTGATGGTATAAAGCATAACCTGTTGAGTGTCAGTCAAATGTGTGATCAAGGAAATGAAGTAGTGTTTTGATCAAATGGATGTGTTGTTCGTGAGCTTGATACAGGAGAAACCGTGATCAAAGGTATAAGAACTACAAACAACTTATACATACTCAAGGGAGGACAACAACAGTGTTATCTAAGCAAAAATGATGAACACTGGCTATGGCACAGAAGATTGGGGCATCTAAGCTTCTCTCAAATAAGAAAAGCATGTAGATTCTGGGCTGTTTGTGATCTTCCTGATATTAGCATCCCAGAAAATACAATATGCAAATCATGTCAATTTGGTGAGAAAACTAGAGAACACTTCCCTAAAAAGGAAGGATCAGCTAGTAAGCCTCTTGAACTTGTTCATACTGATTTATGTGGACCATCAAGGAAAAAGTCATCTCGTGGAGAGGAATACTTTATATTATTCATTGATCATTATTCCAGAATGTGTTGGATAGGGCTTCTAAAGCATAAAGATGAAGCATTTGAAAAATTCAAGGCCTTCAAAGCCTTGGTTGAAAATGAATCAGATCGTAAAATCAAATGCCTCAGATCTGATCGAGGAGGGGAATTTACCTCAGATGAATTCTTTGACTTTTGTGAAGAACATGGAATAAAAAGGAAATTCTCCACTGCAAGGACTCCTCAACAAAATGGAGTGGTAGAAAGGATGAATAGAACTGTTCAACAAATGGTTCGTGCTATGCTAGATGAGTCTAGAACTCCTGCAACCTTCTGGGGTGAAGCTGCATTCACTGCCATCGCTATTCTCAACTAAGCAAATGTTTGGGTAAACAACACTCAAACTCCACATGAACTTTGGTATGGTAAGACTCCTACTGTAAAATACTTCAAAGTTTTTGGAAGCAAATGTTACATCAAAAGGACTGATGAAAAACTTGGCAGGTTTGAACCCAGAGCAGATGAAGGCATTCTCCTTCGTTACTCTTCTCGAAGTAAAGGATATAAGTGTTATAATAAAAGACTTTGGAAAATTATTGAAATTATTGATGTTGTGGTTGATGAAGCAGACAAAAATCCAAAGCAGGTAAAAACTGAAGATTGTGGAGAAGATGAGGATTATCCTTCCACATCAAATCAGACTAATTTTGAAGAAGAAACCAATGAAGCACCAAAAGAACAGATAATGACAGAAGAAAAGACTCCATCCAGGTATGTTCAGAAAAATCATCTAGAGACTCAAATTTTGGGACAGAAAGAGGCAGGTGTTTAGACAAGAAGAACTATTACAGAAGCTTCAAGCTATCTAGCATTTCTTTCCTCCATCGAACCTAAAAATGTAAATGAAGCATGCAAAGATGAATGTTGGGTCAAGGCCATGAGTGAAGAACTTGAGAAAATTGAAAATAATAATACTTGGGAATTAGTTCCTAGACCTCATGATAAGAATATCATAGGAACCAAATGGATATTCAAAAACAAGTTGAATGAAAATGGAGAAGTTATTAGAAACAAGGCCAGAATGGTTTGTAAAGGGTATGCTCAACAAGAAGGTATAGATTTTGAAGAAAATTTTGCACATGTTGCTAGACTTGAAGCCATAGGAATGTTCCTTGCTTTTTCTAGTTTTCAAAAATTCAAAGTATACCAAATGGATGTAAAATCTGCCTTTATTAATGGTCCAGACTTAGAAGAAGAAGTATATATTGAGCAACTAGATGGATTCATCCTTGGAAATGATGCAAAACTAGACTCAGAAAGGATCTCTATGGTCTAAAACAAGCTCCAAGGGCCTGGTATTATCGTCTTGACAAATACCTTTATCAATAAGGTTTTTCAAAAGGATCAGCTGATATAAATCTATATACAAATATTGACAATAATAAATTGCTAATACTTGTTGTGTATGTTGATGATATCATTTTTGGTAGCAATGAAGAATCCATGAGTCGGAATTTTGCTTCGGTAATGCAACAAGAATTTGAAATGTCTATGCTTGGTGAGCTTACATATTTTTTTGGTCTACAAGTTCAACAAAATAAAGATGGTATTTTTTTGTCACAAACCAAGTATCTCAAGAAGATCTTGAAAAAATATGGCATGGAAGATTCTAAACCAGTATGTACCCCTATGGTAACAGGATGTAGTCTCAGTTCAAATGATGAATCAGTAGCAGTACATCAACCAACCTACAGATCCATGATTAATAGTCCGCTTTATCTAATAGGTACCTGACGAGACATCATGCATGTAGTGGGAATAGTTGGAAGATTCCAAGCAAATCCAAAGGAATCACACTTTCAGGCAGTCAAAAGGATTTTCAAATATGTTCAAGGAACATAGAATTTTGGTTTATGGTATCCTAGAGATACAAATCTTACACTTCATGCATATACAGATGCAGATTGGGCAGGAAGCGTTGATGATAGAAAAAGCACTAGTGGTGGTGCATTCTATATGGGTTCCAAATTAGTGTCTTGGTTCAGCAAGAAACAAAGTTCAATTGCATTATCTACAACTGAAGCAGAATATGTGGCTGCTGCATCTTGCTGCTTACAACTCCTTTGGATGATGCAAACATTGCAAGACATTTAGATCACATGTACTCCACCCATCTCCATTCTATGTGATAATACAAGTGCCATCAGTATTTCAAAGAATCCAGTCATGCATTCCAAGACCAAGCACATACCCATCAAATATCTTTTTCTACGTGAACAAGTGCTTGAACAAAAGGTCAAATTGGAGTATGTTCCCTCCAAAGAACAGGTTGCTGATATATTCACCAAACCACTACCCAGAGAGACATTTGAATATCTCAGACAGAAGCTGGGAGTATTTGATGTGTCATCCTACTGTTAAAACTTATCTGTTTAAGAGAAAAGTGGTTATATGTGAGTTTCATGAAGTGTATCCATGTACATACACCGGTTGCTGTGGATACAATTGTGTATATGTTGGTTTGAAGGAAAGCAGTGGGCCAGACTCAAGATGAAAGGAGTCTGATATGGGTCTGACAAGGATCATCTGACACAAGTTTAGGGGGACAATATACTTCTAATAATGCATTGTTGACATTATCTTAGAAGGTCATTGGTACAAATTCATAGTTGTTTTTGATTTAGGTGGAACAGGTTCAGGGGGAGATCATGGTTGTTGGTCTGGATGGTGATTGACAGATGCTGCTGATGATAGTTGCTGATGACTATCATGGTCTTGTTTCAGATATTTGGTCTCTATGTCATGTATATCTTTTAATGTCAAGGTCATGAAACGATCTATTATGTTTCCCCACTATGCATGGGATGTATTAGAGCTTAGATCTATCTCAGGCTGAGAAAGGTAGGATCCAGGACCAACATCAAACCACGCTTAACCTAGTAGCTAGCCCTACCAGGTCGGGAGAGGGCTCTCTCCAGGTCAATATCAGCAAGGATATAATCACTAAGGGCTTGAGACGACTGATATAACTAATAATATTAGGCTAGGTATATGTGCAAAGTGTTTGATTGAATAAAATGGTGTTTTTTGTTGACTCTAATGAAAAGGCAGATCTTGGGTGCAGGGAATGAGGTTCAGTCTTGCAGAGATCTCAATGGGGAAAGATAGGCAACTAATTTTGGCACTTTAAATCGAATGAGATGGAGGGATTAGACATATGAGGAGTTGAAGAGGGCAAGAGAAACCATGGATCCTCTCCAAATATCTAAAAACATCAAGAAACTAAAGCAAACTTCAAGTAGAGCACTGCAATTTCAATGGATTATACTTTCACTCTTGTTTGATTTAGTTAGGAAGAAACAAGATAGATAATGTCATACATAACACATAAGTAAATTCACAAATACAGAAGAAAGCACTGTACCAAAACAAAATGCCAAAGGGATCCCAAAGAGTGCTGCAAACCCTGGTCTCAATTCTTAGCCAAAATGATGATATGAGTGTACATTGAAGCTCCTTACTTTCTCAAGAGTCCAACCATGCTAATGACTGAAAAAACATAAGATATAGACAAACCATAGCTCATCCTAGCCTCTAGGGGTAAAGCTCACATGTTTAGGAGATGTTCCAACTAATTCTAAACTGAGAACTAGAAATTAGGCAGTGGAACAACATGCCTCTAGAAACAAGGGAACTGATTCATTCAGTTTCAAACAGTTTTTTAACAGATGAATCTACCTCCATAATTGAAAAGTTGACATATTTACATCATGATCCATCAATTTACATTAAATTACATCACAAATTTGACAATAATAAGGTGAAAAAGTCAAACTGGCAAAAGCTAGGTGAAAAATAGAGCATTCCTAGTCAAACTGGGCCAAATTTCCTCTATGCGCTGTGCTTGATTCTCTATGCATAGTGTCTGTTTGAAGCCAATTTTGGAGGCCTTCCCGGTGTCCAAATTCACGACAAGTGTACTTTTTGGAAAGGTTTGTCTGTCTACTTTCGAACCCAAGTGGAATTTTTTAATTTGGCCTCCATTTGACCCTCCAAAATTTAATTCTCCCAACACTGCTTCCTGTGTGTCAAAATAGGGGCAGTGAGGTCATTTTTGAGTGTTTTTGACCTTTTTGAGGGCTCAAAACTTGTCCAAATTTCTTGGCCATTGGTAGGCAAGCATTATTTTCCATGCCAAATCCAAAAATGCTGAGTTTTTTTTCATTTGGAGGCTCCCATCAAAAGCGAGCACCAGGTGGCACGACACATAAAGCAGAAAATCCTGTTTTTTGTGCCAAAAATTTCAAAAATGCAAAAGGTGCCCCAAATTTTTTGAAATTTGGGCTGAGTATTCTTCATCAAGAATTGTGTTGGGCCAAGGAAGCCTCAACCAATATCTGAAGTTTATTGTGCTCCTTTCGCCTCTTTGATTCCCTTTTCAATTTTGCCTTTAAGTTCCTGATTCTCGCCTTGCAGACTTTGTTTCTTGCCATGTAATGATATGCCATATGTCTCAACAATATATTCTCCTTGTTGGCCTTCTCCAACAACCTTTCTAAGTGGATATTGAATCTCTCAAGCCAAGACTCCCGATCGGCATTGATCTCTTGCTCAAGTGAAGTGAGCTCCACCCTTCTCCTTTGGGCAGCTTGGCGATTCTCTCGAATGTTTTATAACTCCATAATTGCTTGTTGATCTTCAAGCTGCTTATTTATTTTCTCCAGGTACTTTATAATCCACTTAGCCCTCTCCAAGTTGAGGGAAAAGGCATTGATGTCTGCCTGCTGCTCTTGGATGACTTCTTTGAGATTTGTGCTTTGTGGGCCCACATCAGTATCATCACCCTCAATGAGAATGAAATCCTCCTCACCTGAAGGCCCCTCATCCTGTAATGGCCTCTTGCCTTTGTCTTGAACCTGTTGTGCTAATGACCGAAGCGAGACCCCTTCCACCTCGGGTGGAGATAATACTCGCTTTGCTACTGTGAACAACCGTCTAGTGCCCTTCTGATAAGTGATAAACACCGGAATACTAGCGGTCTGTGTCTCATGACCCTCATACTGATAAGAAGGTACACCTGTCTCATGCAAAGCCTCTAAAGATCCCTGAGGAACTATGAAAAACTCACAAGAAATGAAGTCCCCCCAAGTGATGCCCTGCAAACTGAGTTGATGGATGACCACAATTTTAATAAGAGCAAAATGGTAAATACTGTTGAACTGCTGCTGAGGAGTCTTGTGCTGCACTAGGGTGGTCATCTTATCAATATTTTGGCACATGAAGTAGGCGAGGTTCATCATCCTCACCCTGGTAAAATGCATCAGCAGCCTGATATGATAGGCATATAAAACGGGAAAACCGGTCCTCACTGCTGAAATACTTCATTATCAGTTTCATCAAAGGAGCATAAGAATCTTTGAGGTATCGAAAAGGAAACACTCTCCTAAGTTGCCTCAAATAACCAGGCTTGATGTATGGTTCATAATGCTGCCTATCAATTTGCTGTCTCTTGTTCCATTGCTCTCCAATGTTAGGAATACCTGTTGCTAGTGAAATAGATTCTGGTGTTAAAGTGAATGTGACACTAGCTAGAGTGGCTTGACCATCATGTAAATGAAGCACAAACAAATGGGCCAACTCATGATGAAACTGGATTCTAGCAACCATCTCACAAAATTCATAGCAGGACTGGTGTTGGAAACAAGTGATGGCGAGAGGGCAGGCTTGTAACTCAGCAAGAGTGGTAGGTTCTTCTCGAATATGTTTGCCACCTCTATGAGGCCTCCTAGGTGCATGTACCTCTGTAGGTGAGTCATTGTATGTCTCCTCTTCATGATCATATGAGGGATCAAATTCCATCTCTACTAGTGGGTGAGCTGTCTTGATGAGAAGTAGGTGATTTATGATGTTTTTTGATTTCTGCCACCAAGGGAAAAATATGTGAGGGACTATGGAGGGAGGAAACAATGAGGGATTTTTGGGACTATTGGGATAGGGTTTAGTTAGGCAAACAGGGGATTAGGGATTAATTTGGGAGTTTTGGGTATAGCACTAGGGTTTGGGAATTTATATTTAGGAGTTGGGAAATGGGAATTGGGATAGGGATAGATGATGTTTTAGGAATATGTGAGTTTAGAGAATAGGGGAATCAGGTGAAAAATGAGTGAAGGAGTGAAAGGGTGAGGAAATGGAAAAATGGACTTGGCAGCCAAAACAATCAATGCAAACCCTAGGCACTATTTTCTTTGAGAGATGAAAAGAGGTAGGGTTTGATTTTCTTTTAGACAACCACCATAAATTGTATGAAAAACTGTTTTACTAGTAGTGATAAAGGCTCAATCTACTTGCACAATGGAAGATCCAAGCGTTTTGGGAAATTTGGAGTGAGTTGTTGAAGAATTTGGGCTTGGAAGCTCTATGCGCTGCGCCTCAAACCCAATGCGTCGCGCCCTTTATGTGCGCTACACTCGTTCACTTTTACACTGAGCTGTGTGCGCCGCGCCACTTGCCCAGTGTGCCGCGCCTTCTATTTTGGGCAGATTTCTCCAAATTTCTCTTGCTTGCTCTCAAACACAGCTTTGCTTTGCTCAAAATTTGTCTTTGAATGCAAATGAGCCTTTCAATTGAAGAAATGACTTATATACAAAGATCTTTAATTTTTATTTCGTAAAAACCCACTTTCATAATGTTTGGAATATGAATTTATTTTTTTAAACTCTGTTTTTGAGCTTTTTCACTTTATTTGAGCTTGTGATGAACTGAATGACTTGTGTTTTGTTTTATTTGCAGGGGGTTGGAGCTACTGAGGCTAGGGAAAGTGACCAGGGTTTCCATTTAACTGATTTACATATGAAGGAAATGAAATTACATAAATTTATACAATAAAATCTAAAATACTCTGTTTTTCCTCAAAACAGAGTTTTGAGGGAAAATACATCTTTGAGCACTTGATTATGAAATTTATTGATACTGGAACTTCCTCATGTGCCTGCTGGCTGTTATTGGACATTTTGAAACCCTTTTTGATGGAACCCTAATGAAACCCTAGACCTAATGACAATGAAACCCTAGAAAAGACTTTTGCAATCTTTAAGACAAAAAGGTGACTGTATATGATTTTTGATGAAGAAACATGGGCCAGCAGGTAAATGACATGAGGGAAACTGTAGGAGAAGCCACTACCGTCATATGATCCATGCGCCTAATGGAATGCAGGTGACTGGGTAGGACACCTAATATGCAATGCAACAAGAAGATTTGATCTCTGATGGAGGGATGAAGATACTGACACTAACAAGATGGATGATGTAATGTTGTTTTGACATGTATAAACAATTGGTATATCCTCACTTGGTTGGGTGGATGAGTCAAACTTGGTATATCCCCACTTGGATGGGATATGGATGTATGTATGAGTCATTGGTGATAGGAAGGTCATTTATGATATATGTATACAATCATGTTCTTCTTTTAGAACATCTTTCTGCAGACCTTGCTTATATTCAGGGGGAGCATGGACTCGAGCATGGAGCTCAATCAAAACACTTCAACATATCAAAGAATTCATCATGTACTCAGGGGGAGCATAACCCTTTGCCCTTGATGACAAAGAGGGAGAGTGACTTGGGATTGCCATCAAGTCCAAAGGGGGAGATTGTTGGCATTATGACATAGGTGTTGTCCTTGATGGCAACTCACTCAGATGACAGATCATAGTTCAGACTCACAGAATGAAGAAAGAGAGGTATACGCAGGTTCCTCATTGATCAAGCCGCGTGTACACGTACGATCACAGAGCAAAAGGAGCGTATAATGTACACACACACTTTCACGGAAGGAAAGGCGCATGCATGTTGAAAAACTTAGTTTTGGTCCGTGGTATTTGGTTCATGGTATTTGGTTCATGGTATTTTGATCCATGGTATTTTGATCCATGGTATCGGTCCAAGGTATCTTATTTGAAGTGTTGACCCTAGGTATTTGATCCAAGGTATTGGTTTTAAGTGGTTTTGGTCCATGGTATTGAGTAAGGCCTAAGACTATAAAAGGAGGACAAGATCATTAGGCAAAGGCACTCAAGTGTTGAATATCTGATGAAGAGAAAGATCAAGAATACAGGTTATTGGATTATGGTACACAGTTGGATCTGAATCAAGGATGAACCTTAGCGCTTGATGAAGGATAAGATCTAATGATGGGTCAAGACCTTAAGGCTTGAACTAAAGTATCTTTGTGTGGTTTTGATATTTTATCTGAATAACTGGCGCATCTTGTAATCTGTAAATATGATTATCTGGGTATAACATAATTTCTGGAATTGTTGTAAATTTTAAATCATCATTACAGATCTATACATAGTTCACTTTAGAAAAGGCACGTATACACGTTGGTTCTTCATATCAAAACAACGTATACATCTTAAATTTGATTTGCAGATATGTACGCAGGTTCACCTTGAGAAAATTGCGTATGCACGTAGGTTCAACACACTGAAGTAACGTATACCTCATAAAATATGCTTTAGCTACTTCTGTTTTCTATTGCAGTGTTCTGGTTCTGGTTACTGTTACTGTATTCGGGTTACAACATTCTAAAAGTGATTGATTGATTCAATTTTGGTTGGTGCAAAGGAGATTGGTTGATGTAGATATATTTGATGTTTGATTGATGTTATTGATGGATCCAGTCTGAAAATTTATGAAACATGGTCCCTGGAAGAAAAGAGAAGGTTGTAGCCTTTTGTAGGCCGACACCTACGTACTAGTAAACATATCAAAAAATACAAGAGCTAGGGGGTTGTAGCTCCCTTCCAGGAGAAGTTGAAGAACGAGAGAAGGCTGAAGTCTTTTGCAGGTAGAAGCCTGTGTACTGGTATAAGACTACACCAATACAAAAATTGTAAAAAGAAGTTTCTTATTAAAAAGAAGATAGAGATAATTGCAGTAGGTGGTTTTCACCCACATTGGGTTTCCACCTTATATCTTGTGTTCATGTGTGTGATTTTCTGTTCTATTTTTATTGCACCTGGTTACTGTTTATATGGTTATGATGCACATTGTTACACAATAATTTGTCACCGTTTGACATCGTCCCTGTTACCCCTCTCCTGCACCTTGGAGGACGCATTCCGGGACTTGTGAGAAGTGACAAGACTTGAAACCACTTGCATCATTCCCCTCTGAACATGAGCTTCATATGCCCTGAAGACATCTCGTGCAGCTTGCCCTTAAAAATAACCCTTTTTACATTAGCGCTGGGCCACTGTGTTCTTCCCGCGCCAATGGGGAAAATCCTCTAAAAGGGGTGCGCTATTAGCGCTCTGTCCCAGAGTCGCAATCGCGCCAACCTATTTGGGCAAAGTTTTTAACCAATCAACCTCCGAAAGTTCTCTCCAACTCAT
>APFE031596704.1:2171-72100 GCA_000404065.3 Pinus taeda | reverse complement strand
ATATATATCGTGTGGCGCACTGAGGCACTAAAAAATAAGTGTACATGTCTAGATAGAGTTTGTGTTCTCCGTACATCTGAGACATATGTCTCTCAAAAAATATGCAGAAAGTAAAGCCTAGGAGTCTAATCACGGTGGTGCTCATGATAGCACGTCACCGCGCGCACCAATCGTCTCAACAGGCGATGAACGTGAGTCGGCACCCCCACTGTGTGCCTCTGATATGCAAAAGGCACGTCTGCCAATCTAGCATAACCCATAATCCCTTGGGTGAGTCCCTCGAGATTCTATATCAGCTCTTCCCCCACGGTACCCCCTGCCTGAGGGTTAGCTACGGGTTGGCCCCTCCGCGCTATAGGAGACAGGCCGGCTGGTCGCTCTGGGCCAACATCTACATATACATACAACCGTTATCAGAACAGGCATGTATTAAAAAGAAAAAAAAATGAAAATACATAAAACATCAAAAACAAGGAGTTCATACCTAACTCCTCCTCCCATTCCTCTCCCTCTGGTAGTGGGAGGTCTGGGTCCCCCATGAAATTGGTCCCCGCGTACGGCCAATCCTCTACCACGATCAGCTGACGGTGAAGCCATATGAAGAATTCGGGATGCCAAGACATCTCTTAGCCCCTCCTCCTTTGGGCATCAATGCTGCCTAGCGAGCCATCCTAGGCTCTCATGGCAATGGATCAGCCACTACAGCTCCCTGAATCTGGAAAAGTGGTAATCGTTCCAAGAAAAACGACACCACAATCGACCCATACGCGAACTGTTTCACTCCTGCACGCTTACAATTTGCGAGCTGCCTTTTGATGTTGGTAGTCACCGCTATAGCCCAATCAAAGATAGTGGGGCTGAGGCATTGTGTCGCTAGTAGCAGATGATTCTTTCTTGCCTCATGGGGCACTTGTACCCCAGCTGCACGTGTGATGGTGAATAATATCGCCTTGAGAGTCAAGTCCCGGATGGTGTTGATAGCCACCTTGGCACTGTTTCTCCCGAATTGTGCTTCTAGACATACTCGAGCCTTTACTTCACCTACCTTCTCTCCGGAAGGTCTACTTCCAGTCAAAATGGGAATTGCCCCTCTCCATGACAGCCCAGTAATGAAGTATACATCAGATACCTCTAGCTCTAAGGTTTGGCCCCGTAGACGAAATACTTGGTCATCCACGTCCCAAGCATCAATTATGAACTGTAACAATTCAGGTTGAGATTGCATATATGATGTGAGGAAGAACTTTTTGAGGCCACAGTCCCTCAAAGCATTCATACACCTCGCATCCTCGATGTCCACGACATCATGTTCCCGTTCTTTCCATTCCACCACCATTTTTGTTTACTTCCTGTGCCCGCAAGGATAAATAAACCGTTATTAAAACCTTGGTAAATTCAAAAAACCAGAAGAAATTCAAAATGCAATGGAAATTCTATGAAAAAATTGGGTTGCGGTTAGCGTGACTGTTTTTAAAACAGATGCGCTAATAGCGTGACCCCTTTGGGTAGATCACCCCATTAGCGCGGGTCCATGCCGGATACTCGCGCTAATGGGGCGAAGCCCTAAATTTGAATTACTCCTTGCAAAGGCTCAATTAGGGATAAAATGCATGAAAAAAGGTATGGAAATGGAGCTAAGGGAAGCGCCTCTTACCTGGAGCCAACGAAATCGCGAATGGTTTCATGGATTGGCTGTAATTACCACCTGAAGATTGCTCCCCAAACAGACCACTCCCACTCTTCAAGAGGTAAAAAGTAAAAGTAATTCTATTTTTTACATTTTCACCATATTTATAGACTTTTTGACTTATTTTTGGGTTTAAAAGGGTTATTTTTGAATATTTTAAGATATTTTTGGTCGAAAATGGATTTTACGCTTGCTTCTTGTGCAGTGACAGGTCTTTTACGCAACTTCGATGGTGAAAC
Organism: Pinus taeda; assembly: GCA_000404065.3. Taxonomy (NCBI): domain Eukaryota; kingdom Viridiplantae; phylum Streptophyta; class Pinopsida; order Pinales; family Pinaceae; genus Pinus; species Pinus taeda. The sequence continues at coordinate 70,174 of APFE031596704.1, read as the reverse complement.
GAGTTGTATTTTATACTTTTTCGGACTCGGTAAATACACGAAAAAGTCACTATGGAGTCATCTTTCAGCTCTTTTCTGACTCGCTAAACATGAAAAGATTGCCGAGTTGTCCCTCTTGACTCGTTAAAAGTAAATAAGAGGCGGTCATCTTTAAACTCTTTTCCGACCGTATAAAAAATGAAAATATCGTCGGACCTTTGTCGTTTCAGGTTCGTTAATGGTAACGAAACGACATGATATCGATCGCTTTTTTACTTTTTCGGGTTGGTGTCCTACTCACGAAAAGTACTCGGTCGTAATGGCCAGGCGGTTCTTTCGAGCATAGTTTTATACTTTTTCGGGCTCGAGAGACACAACTTTACGAAAAAGGACACCCCTGGAGTTTTCTTTTTGCTGTCTTTTCAAACTCTCTAAACATGTAAAGGCGCCGAGTTTTTCCTTTGTCAGATTCGTTAAAACTTTAATGACATCGGGTTTCGTCGTAATGACACCGTTCAAGCATATGCTATTCCTGTCAAGATTGCCATCCAAAAATAACTGGGGTACTCACCAGAAATGGTGGGGGAATAAAGGAACCGTAATCATCGTCGTCGGTAATATGTCGCTCTTGAACATGGCACTTATCTGCATTCGTGTCTGGGTGGGGACATCTCATCTCTTTTCACACTTGCCTCCATGGGTTTGGGTTATCCTATTTGACCATTCATCTGCTCATCGCCTTGTTGCCATGACACCTGATCATTTGACATCAAATACTGCCAAATCCGCTGTTGTGCCGCCGATATGTTCAATAGAAGTTGACCTCTGCAGAATACTCCACCTCCCTCCGATATCTCACACAACACATGTTATCCCTCTCTGTCTCGTGTCGATGATGTGGGAAACATTATGGCCCACCTTCAATCAAGATCACTTCCTGTCGACTTCAACTCATTATCCAGGAAGATGACCTAGAGACTCCCTTCAGGTACCTTGGAGCCTACATGCCTCAATGGCAGGTTCTTCGTGTTCAACGTGAGGTTTTCATCATTGGCCTCCAATCGGATGATTCTACGGGTGTTCGACACCGGCTCATTGATTCACATGCCGTGGATTGTACCTACAGCACCTTGAGGACCATCGTCATTATTGGTGGTACCTATCGCGTCTGTTAACAGTTTTCATCATTGACTGGTAATCAGACGATGTTCATGCATGTTCGACTTCGACTCCTGTATTCACATGCTTGAACTTGTACTGTGTTCAGGTCGAGTTGGAGCGTAAGACCCCAGATTCTGCATATTGAAATCCGGGTTGCATTTTGTGGATTATTGTAATCACTACATGACTAATTTATTGGATGGCTGCGACCATACCTGATTCCATTCATTAATCCTCATCGGATGGTTGCATCCATGCCTGGGATCCAGTTTTTATATACTCTGTTGCGGATGGCTGCGCCCATATCACATATATCATGTACTTGAGATATCAGTTGTACTTCTTTTCGCAGGTTCTCCGGCGGCCGTGTTTTCAGTCCCACATGTTCTTGTAAAGCATTTCACCCCTCTCTCTCTCGGGCCTCATGCTTTAGGGGGCATCTGTTACGCAGTAATTTGTCACCGTTTGTCACCGTCCCTGTTACCCCTCTCCTGCACCTTGGAGGACGCATTCCGGGACTTGTGAGAAGTGACAAGACTTGAAACCACTTGCATCATTCCCCTCTGAACATGAGCTTCATATGCCCCGAAGACATCTCCTGCAGCTTGCCCTTAAAAATAGCCCTTTTTACATTAGCGCTGGGCCACTGTGTTCTTCCCGCGCCAATGGGGAAAATCATCTAAAATAGGCGCGCTATTAGCGCTTGGTCCCAGAGTCGCAATCGCGCCAACCTATTTGGGCAAAGTTTTTAACCAATCAACCTCCGAAAGTTCTCTCCAACTCATTCACCAACTGAATCTATGTTAAGTGAGGATGGTTGGCTTCGGAATCTCCTGAAGGGAAGTAGTTGTTCACTTCCGGAAGTTCCAAAGTGATGAAGACAAATCCATTATGTTTGATTGTCTATCCCTTCTCTTCATATATAAGCTTGTCTCATGCCTGAAGCAAGCTATGGTAGTGTAATAATACTGGTGCGAAGGAAGATATCAAGAGATAGAGTTCAAGAGCCTTCTTTGTGTCATAAGGCCTAACCTAAGTGAGGAGATCTGGTCAGCAAGAGAGGAGGCTTGCCCTTCAATCCCTTTCAAGCTTGCAAGACTTGTGTACTGAGCACCCAGCCAAAGGAGGACTTGACGTCAGGACACGGGTTGTATCTCCTTTGTGATTATTAATAATAGATACTATCATATGGTTCCACTCTCATTGTTGTAATGATTAATGTTGAGTTATATCCTTCCTGACTGATGTATAATTGCATTTATTAGATTTCACGCTTGTGTTTGTGTTGTTCTCTTTGTGTGCAGGTGTCCATTCATGGAGATAGTGGAGGACTGTGACTGACCAAAGCAAAGGAGCGCGGGCGACGTCTCTTCTATGAACGAAAGCGTTGGAATCCAAGTAGGTCTTCATCACCTACCTTTTATTTGCAATTAGGAACTTGCGTGGTAACATTGTTTGATTGTTACTAGACCCGTCCTGGGCTAGTAGGGGTCGCCTCTATCCGTAGAGGGGATTTACCTCTCCAACACACATATTAAAGATCAACATATGATGAATTAACTGAATCATAAGTTTGCAGGATATACGCTAGTTGCCTTAAATATAGTTGCGTGTACACGCAAGTTTCATTAACTGAAGTAGTGTATATGAATCTGATTATGGAAATGAAATATTATTGACTTGCTAATACTGATTCACCCCTCCTCTCAATATTATTTCCAATAGAAATATATTGAAAAATTAAAGTTTTTTTTAGTCATGATATTTGGTTTTAATTCCATGGTTGAAAAATTGTAAAAATTTTAAGATTTTCTGAGTCATGATATTTTATCTTTAATTACATGGTTGAAAACAATTAGAATTTTAGGGTTTTTTTAGAATCCTGATATTTTATCTTAAACGCCATGGCTGAAAATTGTTGGAATTTTAAGGCTTTTCAGAGACGTGATATTTTATCTTTAACATCATGACTAAAAATTATTGGAATTTTAATTTTTTTCCGTAGTCATGGTATTTTATCTTTAACACCATTGCTAACACATATTGGAAATTTATCCTAAAAAAAGGAGAAGTTGTTTCAACATCAACACTTTTCATTTTCATGGTGTTTCTTTATTTTTTTTGTCCAAAAAAAACTAGTTTTTACTTCCATTTTTAAAAAATGTTTAAAATTTTCCCCTCAAAAAATTAAAAAAAAAAAAAATTCCAGCATCAACACTTTTTGCTTGCGGGCTGTCTTTTCATGTTTTTTGGGGCTTTTTTAGCTAGAGTTATTGTTTTGATGTTGTAGTTCTCATTAAGTCGGTAATTTTGTTCTCCATCAGAGTATTCTCTCCTTGCGAATAAGTAATAGATCTTCGATCAAATGAGGGAAATAGAATTATCAATAAATCACTTCATGTCAACATATGCAGGCACCAAAGAAACAAGAATTTCTTTTGACCTTCCTTTACAGGTTTTTTTCCTGGTCTTCTTTTCAAAAGATCCATATATTCAAATGAGGGTATGCCTATATAATGCAAATCTATTAAGCCTGGAAGATCAAAGGTCTTAATTATAATAGATGAATTAGAAAGAAAGAATAACCTGGTGTGTAGTGCAAAAAGTTAGTGTAGTCTAAGGCTATGTAATGCATTGTGGTGAAAGGAAGGGAGCTAGACTAGGAATAGAGAATGTCATGCGATATGGATTAGTAATGCACCATAGCATATATGGTTGGTGATTTAGTAATGCATCACAAAATGATACCACACACTAATAAACCTATTGCAGTGCAGTGTTACACTAAGGTTTGGGATAACAAATAAATGTGTGATGCAATGCATGATGAGTTGTGACGTGATTACATGGTGCGTCACAGATACTTATTATAGGATAAGTAGGAGGAATGCACTATAGCGCAATACTAGAAGTTAGACTATAAAATAGAAATTGCAACGTGACATAGGGGGTTTTAATATGACGACGTGATACATCATGAGCTTCTATTGCATGATGTGAAAAGAAGTTGCATCGTAGTGCGATATGAAAGATGAGACTATAAATAAAAGTGTGATGCAAAACTTATTAAAGCATGAGGCATGTTGTGTGCTACACAAGGTAGAGACAAAAAAATGTGAAGATGAGTTGTAATGCAATATAAATCATGATGTGAAGGACTGGAGTGAAGAGTGGCTAAGTGCTAGAGTGATGAGTAGTGTTCAGTCACATTCATATGTATATATGGGAAGCAAATGGTTAAGTAGACTAACAAATGTGGAAATCTAGCGTAATTCATACTGACAAAAAATATTGCAATTAGATGGTGCACAATACATACCTTGCACATGGTCCATATGTTACACTCCGAGTGGGGCCGCACACTCTCAACCAATAGGGAAGTGCTAGCATATTGTGCAGCAAAAATGAGTAAGGGAGGATGTGATAACAAAGCTCAATGAAAATGAAATAGGAGGGGGTTCTATATATAGCATTTTTCCATGGATGTACATTAAATTCACATTTAATGTGACATCAAAAAGAATTTTGTGATGGAATCTAACAATGCAAACATGAGATGTGACACGATGTAAACATGCAACACAATGTGGTGTAATGCACACATGTAATGCAATGAAAACATGCGATGCGACCTTTATCTTTTATTAATTTTCTAAGTTAAAGATCTTTCCATCCATTAAGTCCCAACTTAAGGGTGTGAGGAATAGGTTTAAGGGCTAGATCACATAGATGTCTAAGATTTTGAAAGAGGGGACCCTAAAATTTCGTTCATGCCAGGAAATTTTAGGGTTTTTGTAGTTGCTACAACAATTCTAAACACCTAACCTTATTTTTTTCATCAAGGCATAAGATCTTGCTTGGGCGTTTTCAGTTATGAGAAATACTACAACATAGATGAGCATATGGTTGGGTGGAGAGTGGCTCACCCTTTTTGAGTTCTAAATTGCAAAATATTTGACTCAAGATAAGTATCTCTTATGCATGATTATTTAATTTCTCTTTTCAAAAAATTTATATGTAAATGCATTTACCCTCTAGCAAATTTGTCATGGTTGTATTATTATACTATTTGGTTGTAGATTTTTATGTATTAATTTTTGTAACAACATTGGTTGAGCAAGATAGGAGTTCTAAATTCTTCTTTAAATAGGTCATGTTGTAATTTCTTCTATAATTTTCTTTTGGGAGGTTCCAAAAGCTAAAACTTGGACCATAGTGAGGGATTATCCCATTGATCTTCTGGTCCAACCTTCTAATACCAGGTCACAACATTTTAGGAGATATGATCATCAAAAGTTGAGCTTCCTTGATGCTCCTAAAATTATGCATCAAATAAGTTGGAAATTCTACTATAACTTTTCTTCTGGTAAGTTCTAGAAGGTTAAACTTGGACCATAGTGAGGGAAAATTTGGTCCAAATTTAGATCTCGGGTCATGAAATTTTAGGACATATGATTAGAGGAATTTGAGCTTCATGGATGCTCCTAAAATCATGCATTAAATAGGTCATGTTGGAATTTATACTATAACTTTTTATCTGGGAGGTTACAAAGACTGAAACTTGTACCATAATGAGTGGAAATCCCATTGATCATCTAGTTCAGTTTTCAAAACTTTAAATGTTATAATTTAGGAGATATTCCCCAAGGAATTTTCCATATTAGTTTGCATGCAAATTGTTTGAATATTTGCCTAAATGGTTTAATGATTGATTACATACAAACTTTATGATGAAATGCCCCAATGAAAATGTAAATTTATGGATGGAGTTAATATTATTGTGTATGATAGTACTGTTGTAGCTTATATATGCCTATTTTCATTCAAATAATTTGAATAAATGTGTTAAATGTGTTTTATTACAAATTACAAACTATTTGATGAAATACTTGAACGATAAAAATCAAAAGTTGCATGATTGAGTAGTGTATTTTAGTTAGTATGTGAAGTGGAATCAGAGAAATGTTTCCTATTTGATTTCATACAAAATGTTTGAAAAATGTCTACAAGAAAAAGACTACTTAATTGGTTGTATACAAATTATTTGAAGAAAGTGTTTGAAAAAATGTATGAGAGGTGAAAATCAAGTTTTTGCAAGCGTGGTTAGGATAAATTTAGGAGGGGTGTGTGACGTGGTATCAAAACTTTTTTTCAAGGTACTAAAAATAAAAATAAATTTTTGGGTACCCTATAACATCTGTAACTCATTGAGGGAACTATGTATTTGACAAAGTGGAATCAGAGTTGATTGTTAAGCTTGTTAAGAAGAATAAAATTTGATACACTATATCCTTATTCGAGCATTAAGGCATCAACTATGTGACACGGTGGTATCATAGCTAAGGTTCAACACTAAACTTGAATGGGCGCAAGAAGAGATGAAATAATATAGCTATGCATGCATGTGTACTTATGTGATATTATCTTGTTGTAATTATGAATAAACATTACAGGATGTTGAATAGATTCCCTAAAGTAGCCTAATATAGTTGCAAAAGTTTATGGCCAAGTGATGCAAACATAATTATGAAATCTCTTAACTTATCTCTACTAGTTTTAATACTTTTATTTAATGTTTTGAGAAGTTTTCATATGTTGATGAATAATAGCATAAGCATGATAAAAATGCGAGAGAAGAAATAGTTCAAAGATGCATGTCCATTGAATAAATATTAAATAATGATATGTTAGATGAATGAATATATGCTAGGTACATACAATATTGGATGTGTATGCATAAATAATTTGAGTAGTTTTCTAACATAACATTATTCAAATGATGAATAGAGTTTAATGGTGTACATATAACCAAGAACATGTTGACAACATGATTGGGAATCCAATGAAGGTGTTGCATGTAATCTTGTGGGATCAAGGCTGTGGAAGATAAGGTGTTGTGAGATAATGGTGCAAGAGGCACCCATGCATGTTGATATGCATGTTTTGATAGTGTTGTGAGTGCACTTTGGGTTGCCTCGCGGAAGGTTGGAACCTTGGAGGGAGAGCGTAGGGACAAGTGTTTGTGTGTGGGTTTTGGAGAGTACCTAGAGCCTTGAAGGTGGATGAAAATTCTATAAGCCACAGGGATCTGAGACATCCTTTGCCAACCCAAGTTGAAGACCTTGGAAGGATAGTGGCACATCTTGAAGGACTATTGCGATTAGGGGTTCACTACCTTCAGTCAAGTGGGTTGATGGGGGGATGTGAGGCTATTGGTTGGAGGTTGTCAGGGTTGGTACCTTCACCTTGTTTGTGTTCAATATGAATTATGTATCATACTTGGCTCTCTATAAGCCAATGTATTTGTGGAGTCATGGCCCAGACTGAGAATGATACATTTTTTAACAAAATAAGAGCAGTAGATCCTCTGACTAAGAGAAAATATGAGCTTTGTTTCCAATCAATGGTTTTCTCCATATAAGTGTTCTAAGAATTATTGATTGTGACTCTTGAATTTTATGCACACTTAAAGCATCATTTGAATGCATGATTAAGTGCATAGTATGAGTATGCGCTTATGAGTTTGCATGAAGGAATGATCATGTTCAAATACAATTGTACTAATGTAATGTGTGTTGAGACAATTGATATGACCAGGTGTGTAAGGGGAAGGGACCCCATAGATGTTCAAAGGAATAAATTTAGGTTTAGCCTACTAAGAATTTGAGAAAATATAGTTATTTGTTTAATAAAATTATTATGTTTATTCATGTGATGAAATTCCTAATGAGATTAGAAGCCTACCTTACAGAGTTGCATTAGAGGGAAAATGTGGACAAAGGATTAGTCAAGGAGGGCTTGTGGTCTCTCATAATAGGGTAGAATGAGGCCTCGCTCAAGATTTTTACCACCTTGTTGATTCTAATAATGATATACTAGGCTGGCATGTTATATTTGGAATTGTATGCATAACCATGATTGATTTGATGATGACACTAGAGTCTCCAACAACAACCAACGATTCTATGTTTCTCATTTGCAATGTGAAGACCCTGGAAAGAATGTAAGTTTTAGCATGGTTATTAGCTGAAGTTCCTAATCCTAAAGGAAAAGGTTGTTTCCATTCTTCTGTTGCTAAAAAAATAATCGCTCCCTCTCTTTCCACCCCTAGTTTTCCATGTTTTCACTGATAACATTATTGTATTTTTGGAAAAATCTCTTGAAAGAGTTTGGAAAAAATACATACACCTTCTTGGGTTGAAAGTTTATAAAATCTCAACCAAAGAGTTTCTGAAACTCTCGACCTGGAGTATTGTTGACTATATGCAAAGCTACATTGTGCTACCCTCACTATGACTCACTCCAACAAGTGAACAATCTTTCATGTTTTCACCCAAAGTCCTTTATTCAAAATCATTAGGTGATTACATTTAATTTGTTTTTATAATGCAATAAATGGAAATTTCCTCTTACACATTAGTCGACGTCACAATATGTGCTCAAGAATCAACAAACAAACTTTGATTAGGCCTTAAGAGTTGATCAATTTGACCCTTATTGAATTTGATTTCAATGATTCTAGATTATGGGTTCAAGTTAAGGCATTTTCCATTTTATTGTGTCCTTTATCTTACCAGCAGATACTTAGTACTCATTTGGTTGAAATTTAACTTCGAAAATAACATTTCAACATCTATGTACTTGTGTTGGTGATTTTAATTTGTTTATATGGAATAAACTTATAAGAGAAAACTTTACTTCTTACATCCTTTGTATCTTACCAATAAATAATTAGCATTCATTTGGTTGAATTTTAATCTTTGAAAGTGACATTCCAACACAAATGTTGGTTTTTTAATGTACTCATGTTGGTCATTTTTATGTATTTTTATAGCATAAACTTATAATATATATAATCAATGAAACCCTAGGACTTTTAATCAATCCATTATTTTAAATATCTAATAATCCTTATAAACAAAAAAAAAAATCAAATATATGGATTTAGCAACATGCCCTTCTGATTTAGTGAGCCCTCCAAGACAATATGCAATACTAGAAGAGAATATCAAAATCTTGAAATCTAACTCGTGTTTATTAGTGTCTAAAAGCCCAATCATTTTTTTTTATACCTTAAGCTACTTTGTTTAAAGATTCATCCATGATTAGTGGGGTTGGACTTCCATTATAGTGCCCATACTTTGGGGAGGCACTTTTAAAACTCTCAGTAGTGTAAATAGATGCCACAATTCCACACAATCAAATAATTCCAAACTAAGCAATTGTTATTAGTGAAAAGTGTCCATTTGTGTAGACTACATTGGCATTTAAGCAACCTATTGAATCCATCCAAGTTTTGGCCTCAGGTAATTCACAAGGACATCAACCCTCTACTTACTTCCTTCTACACCCAGTAATATATTAGTAATGTTAGTCCCTTTTATGGTTTGAGGACTTTGAAACCTCTTGGCACTTAGCTTTTAGGCTATAATTGATTGGATGTATCCAATTTTTATGCATTGCCTTCTCCATATCAATAAAAATATTATTTGTGAGAAAAACGATGATAAATAAGCTATTATTCAAGTTCATTTGTATTTTGTCCAAATAATTCAATAACACATGATAGGTAATTGAGTTGCATGTTCATTGTGCTCAACATCACAGAGGGAGGGGTGAGAGGAAATTGAGTTGTATGTTTATTGTACTCAGCATGAGAGAGGGGGGGAAGGAGGGAGGGATGAATCATCCTTCCCCTCCCTCACCCACTCCCCCTTTGTTGTGGGAGGGAAGAGGGTTGACACTAAGACTATACCACCACTGAATTATGCAAAGTAGATATTTAAAAAAGAAAATAAACATAGATAAATCGATTTCACAATCGTATTCATTGTGTTGGAAATATTGTTTTCATTAAAGTCAAAGATAGGGGGAGACTACATATGTCCAAGATAAAGATTGGAAATTGAAGGTTGTTGAAAATGTTGTTTTTGTACTTTCGATGCCCCATTTGGATACCCTATTTTTGAAAGCATTTTTACTCCAATTAGCTAACTCAAAATGGGAGCATAGGATAGATGGTTGGAAATATTATCTCAATACCTTTCCTACGATACATGGAACTCCCTCCAAATCCATAGGAATGAGGAGATATGAAAGCTTTTGTCAAGATGAACCAACTAAAGTACAAGCTAGCCAACCTAAGCAGTTTTACAAGTCAACCACATAAGTGAATGTACAAACACTATAAATAAATGGTGTATGAGTTCGTTTGGACATAATCCATTCAAGAAGACATCTAAAGTCATAAGAGGAGATGAGGAATAACTTTTGGGGAAATTCTCGGAGTCTAAAGGTGGAAGAAAAAATGTGATTTATGGGGTGAACAAGTCATGTGGGATTTCTTTTTTTTTGGTCAAGTAAGAGTGGAGTATTCCATTAACCGCAAGAAATATTACATATGTTACATTTCTTTACAAGTGTAAAGACCAACAAGGGGCAAACCTGTTGATGATTAATCGTCAACAAAACCCAAAACCTTACACATAAATCTTACACATAAACCTCTGACCATTATCCAACCCAATGGCCATTTAATAAGAACCCCAGTGATCCAACGATCCTTAAAGAAATCGCTTTGGAGACTTGCGTGACCCTTATCTACTTTATGGAACTGACAGAGAAAATAAACTGTCAATGTATAAAACTTCTGTCTGTTCTTGGACTTAACCTCCTCCCATGTTGAAACTCGATATCCTTTCGATCAAGATCCTGTAAGATCTGACGGTCATTAGTGATATCACCCCAGCAACATGCGCCCCTTTTACCCGGTTCATGGATCTGATGAGAATTATAAGCCATTGGTTTATAAAAGTTCGGGTCCGGTCTAAGACTTAACCTCTGATCACTTTTAAAAACTGATATCAATACAATCAATCCCCTGTTTATCTAATGGTCCTCCGAGATATCAGATTGGAAACTAGCTCAATCTTTACCCTCTTTACGGATTCGATGAAGATTATAAACCGCTGATCTATAAATCTTCGGCTCTGCTTGAAGACTTAACCTTCGATCATTTTTCAACCTGATAGCCATTCGAAGATGAAGGCCATCAAAATCTATGATCAGCGGCCTTCCAACAAGCCTGCTATTTACCAAGTACCCCTCCCCTGTAATTAGCTCTGTTTTAAGCATTCTTTGTGGGATCAACAATTATGATTGACTTCTGCTTCCGCTCTCTCCTGCTTCCACTAGTCTTCCTTCTGTTCATTCCTCATGGTTTGGAAGTGCTCCATGTCTTTGGCCGCTGTCTTTGACAATCATCACGAAATTTCCCCAAGGGTGTCGAATCCCAAGCATACCTACTATAAATTTCCTTACAAAGCACTCCTTCATTCCCCAGACGATCAGCTAGCATATTGGATTTTCTTCGCACATGAATGAAGCTGACCATTCTCAAGGTTCGTAGGTGGGAATGAATACGCTGAAAGACCTACAAAAGCCACCAATGTTTTGAAACTTTTCTAGGTTCCGTTCCATTACATATCTTCTTGTCCACATTAATTACCAATTCAGAGTCTGCTTCAATGACGACGTTGTGTAAATTTGACTCGATCAGTATTTCCAGGCACTGCTTTAAGGCCATGAGCTCCGCCATGTTATTAATGGTAGTCCCAAAATGACTATGAAAGATATCTTTTATGTGCCCCTACTCATCTCTGATGACCCCACCAAATCCAACCATCCCTGGGTTTCCCTTAGAGGTTCCATCTATATTTGTTTTCAAGAAACCATGAGGAGGAAGTTGCCAGAAGTCTTTAACAATAGTTGTCTGGCTCACACCCTTTTTTATGCCTTGGGGAACTAGCGAATGGAGACCCAACTACAAAAATATGTGAGCATCTTGGGGCAAAGTAGGGTCCTAAGGAGGTCTCCACAAAAGGGCTCCGACAATGTCTTTGAGCTGCCATAATATTTGTGCAATAATGTTCTGGGTTGAGCTAGTTTTGTTCTTGAAAATCTTGCCATTGTGTTCTTTCCAGACATCCCAGATTATAAAGCCTGGAACCTGAGTCCAAGATTTTTTGATGATTTCATTGCTTGAAAAGTCTTTTCTCTAATTCTTCAAAGTGTTGGTGATGCTGAGTCTGTCCCTGTTAGTTTGCTTGAAGACTGAGGCCACCCAATCCCACAGGGTAGAGGTGAAAGGGAAAAGGTTGAGTAAGTTTTCCATTATTTCCTCTTGTAAACCACATAGATGGAATTTAGATGGGCCAACAAAACCCATTTTCAGAAGATTTTCCCAAGTTAGAATTTTCTTTTGTTGAACCAACCACATAAAAAACTTTATTTTCATCCAATGCGGGTGCTGCCAAAAGTCCTTCCATACCTTATCAGGGTTTTGATAATCAAACCCTAGGGCCATTCATTTAGCTTCTATGAGGTTAAAGTTACCTTCTGTGTTTCTTCCCCATCTCAGTTGGTCAGACGAGAATGATACCAAAATCTTCCTCTGTTCCAAGTCCAGATAAAGAGAGCTTGCATGGGCCTTCAAAGGGCTCTCTTAACTATAGCCTAGATCCTTCCATATTCTCCATTTACCATTGTTCCTTGCCTGATCCCAGAAGTCACTTACCATACATAAATATTTGTTGTCAATGTAATTCTTGAGAGTGGTTAGTTCTTCCCTAAACAAGTTTGGTTCCTGCTGCTAGTTATCCTCCCAAAATCTTGCCAGGTTCCTAGCTCGGATCTCCCAGAAACTATGCTGCTAGACAATGGCTCTATTTTCCCAAGCAAGATTCCAAATGTGGGAGCCCTTGATAAGCCCTGACATTCGGATATAATCCCTCTCCTACCAATTATTTTCATATTTCTGTTTCCAAAGCTTGGCCGAAGGGGTTGCCAATTCCTTAAGCCACCTCCAGCAAAGTTTTGCACCCGAAACTCTGTTGAGGGTTTCAGGGTCATGAAGCCCCAAAACACCATGGGCCTTAGGTTTGTAGAGCTTGTCCCAAGCTACCAAAGACCGCTTCTTTTTTTCTTCCCCTTTGCCCCAAAGAAAATCTCTTTGAATATTCCTGATCTGTTGCATAAATCCTTTAGGAGCACGAAGACCTGACAACATGAAAATGGGTATGGCCTGCAGGATAGCCTTAGTAAGCACAAGACACCCTGCCAAATTCAAAGACCTGCATATCCATTTCCTGATCTTGTCCTGAAGTTTGTTAATTATTGGCTCCCACACTCCCTTGCTCAAAGGTTTGCCCATAAGAGGCATTCCAAGGTACTTACAAGGTAACTGATCCCTTTGAAACTCGAGAATTCTGGTGAGGTTCCTCTGAATAGCAATGTCAGTGTTAAAAAAGAAAACCTTTGATTTATCAAGGATTACCTTTGTACCAACAACCATAGAAAATTAATTCAAGATTTGTTTGAAAGCTTTGGCTTCCTTGACCGTCGGAATACCCTACAACATAGTATCATCCAAAAATTGTTGATGAGTCGAAGTAGCACCATCTAGGGTAAGTTTCAGTCTCTAGATTATTCCTTCAGCATTTTCCATTTTGATCGCTTTGCTTAGCCCTTCCATCATGAGCACAAAGAGGAAGGGGGAGAGCGGATCTCCTTGTCTAAGACCCCCCGAAGGCATAAAGGTTCTAGAGGGGGAGCCATTAAGCAAGATTGGAAAACTAGCTATGGATGCAAGGGCCATAACCAATCTTATCCAGTTGTGGTTGAAACCATAAGCTCTTAGCACTACCCTGATGTAATACCAGCTTAGCTTGTCATAAGCTTTCACTAGGTCAAGCTGTACGATCATACCGGCTTGCTTATTGCTCTTAAGAGAGTGTACCACCTCTTGAGATTGTATGATGTTATTGAAAATCTGTCTTCCTTCCACATAACCAGTTTGCTCCTCTGAGACAGGAGCTGGAAGAAGGGGCTTGAGTCTATTATCGATCACTTTGGAAATAATTTTGTACACCACATTACATAAAGCTATGGGTCTGAATCTGTCCAGTGTCATAGCTTGTTCCTGCTTTGGAATCAAAGCTATCAAAGAGGCATTAAGAGCCTTCAAAACCGTTTTGGATCTTCTAGAGTCTTCCACAACATCAAGGATGTATTGTTTGACTGTTTTCCAGCATGCTTTGAAGAAGTCTACATTGAACCCATCTGGGCCAGGAGCTTTCCCATTTTTCATCTCATTGGTAACTTAACTGACCTCATCTTCAGACACTGGCCTGTTAAGATTGTGATTGTCTTCCCCGGTTACAAACTTGGGAATGTACTTTGTGAAATTGTTAATGAACCGTGATCTATCGAAGAGAGGCTCCTTTGTTATGCTAAGGAAGTGTTGAACTAGGACAAATTTCATTTCTTTTTGGAAGACAAGCTCTTTCCCTTGAAAATCTCTGAGTTTTGAAATTCTGTTATGTGACCTGTGATCCAAAGTTGATTTATGAAAAACTTCGTGTTTCTTTCCCCTTCTCTAATCCACTGCACCATCGATTTTTGTCTCCAGAAAATCTCCTCTTGCATGCACCTACCTTTCCATTCCTTCTGAAGAGAATTGGATTGAGTTTTCCTTTCCTCGGAAAAACCATCTGTGATGATGATCTGATTAATCCCCTGGAGTTTCTATTACACTTCTCTTTTGGCTTAAAAATATTACCAAACTCTTTTTTGTTCCAATATTTATGTCTAGTTTTGATGTGTTTAAGTCTCTGTTGCAGCATGAACATTTTAGTGCCTTGAACGGGCATATCTTCCATCCACCATTTGTCAGTATTGCTAGTGAAGTTAGGGTGAGAGAGCCAAACATTTTATCTAGGTGGTCACAACACAACACTGTTACACCTCTAGTCCACACAGTGAAATCAGATACCTGAAATGCTTAGATCGACCTTAAACCTAAAAGGTCTGTTCCTCGGTGTACCCATAAAAGTGGCTTCAAGCTAGACAGGCCAGTGGTCTGAGCCTCCAAAGGGAAGGATTAATGCTGACATATCAACGCCTGTGAGAAGGAGGTCCTCTAAGATTATGAATCTATATAGTTTAGAGGCAACTTGAGAAGCCCCTCCCCTCTTATTGTTCCAGGTGAAAGTGCCATTTATTGTTTCAATATCCACTAGTCCCATGCTATTTATGAAGTTATGGAAGGCAATGGAGTCTTTGCCTAGTATTTTGGTGCCACCTTTTTTCTCTGTAAAAGATTTGATCATATTTAAATCCCCTACCACAATCCAGGGCATATAAGGATATCTCTCTCTCATCTCCTCAAGGGAGGTGAGAAGCTTGAGATTGTCTTCTAGTTTTTGAGGACCATAGACGTTTGTAATAATGTAGATCTCCTTATCACCCAAAGGTTGAATCACCAGCGATAGATAGTTCCTGGATGCTTCAACATCCAGGATTCCAAGTTTCTGGGGATCCCAAAGTGTAAGAATACCCCCCGCTGAGTTATCTACTTTAACCTCTATATACTGATATTTTATTAACCATTTGCTATGTATTTCTCTGATCTTGTCCATCGAACACTTTGTTTCCTGAATAAAAACCATATCTGGTTTTTCTTCTTTTATTCTACTGCTAAGATTTCTTTGTTTCCTTTTACTTCCTAGACCCCTAATGTTCCAAGTTGTAATCTTCATTAAGAAAGGTTTGTAAACGAGTAACTAGTGAGATCTCTCATCTTACTTGAGTTAATCATGAGTTTCCCACATTTGATCAGTAGCTCATTCTGTATTTTTCTTCCTATTTTCCTACTCGGGTTCTTGGAAGCATGCCCCTATGTTTCCTCCATTGTTTTCATCCCTCTATTCTCCTGGATATTATGGTTTCTTTTGAATCCAGAACCCTTCGATTGGGATCTCTAGAGGAAGAGCTTTTGAACCCTGTCAAACTCCTCTTTTGGTAGGGAGTCAAATCCTTTGGTAATTCCTTGCTCCAGAAACGTTTCTAGATATAAATTCTCCCTCTCTAGAATCTCCTGCAGTTCATGGTCCTCCGTTCCTGCCTCACTTGGGGTCATATCATGGTCCCTACTGAGCTCCATAATGGTCATTAGATCATCCTTTTGCTGGCCGTTCTCTGGTATATCCTCTGTGCTAGCATCCCTTTCCTTCTCAGTGGGATTAGTCTTTGATTCCTAGTTTGTCCTGTTGTTTGCAACTTCTTATTCAAAGATATTGTTGTGACTCGGTTGCCCGTCCTCGTTGATTTTCTTTTGGTACCGCTTTCCTCCTTTCTCTTTACCCCCCACCTTAGTGAAACCCTTAGGATCTTTGCCTGTGGTGGTTTTCATGTTTCTCTCCAGTTTGTTTGATGGGTAATCTATGTATAGGTTCCCGTGTTCATGGCACTTATGGTTCCTAAATGGGACATGTTCATAGTCCACCGCCTACACCCATTCTTCATCATACACTTCTAAAATGATATCATCCAAAAGTGCCCCAAATAAGTACATTTCCACAAATTCGGGCGAAGGAAGTGTATTTGCCTCTTAGAGTCGCATCTGATATATTTATAAAATACCCTAGCTTGTTGTTGATAGCCTTTAGAGACTGTGACAACCAATAATCTAAAGGAAGGGAGTAAATTCTTATCCATACCGGTACCGATGTGAAAATTTCTCTTTCTAGGAAAAAATTCATCACCCATGGTCACATGTAAAGGCCTCTAGCAGCGTAAAAATAGGGTCGTCCCTCGAACACTCCGTCTTTATCCTCTAAGCTTGTGAACACCACTGTAAAGAAGCCCTTGGACCCAAGGTGAAGGTTTATTTCTCCCTTTGGTTTCTAGTGGTTCCTTATCCATGCATGCAAAGCCTTCTTCCTTAGCCAAATCCCCATAAATTTTCGTATAACTGCGTATTCCGTTATGTGATCTTTGTGCACCTATAGCACTGGGTCACTTAAAACGACCCGATGAATAATGGTCAACTTGGGTTTACAAACCCTTTTCGCACTCATTGGTGCAACTTTATGATTGTTACACCCTGTCCTCTTCTCCCTGCTAAGTTCCTCATGATTCTCTTCCTGTCCGTGAGGTCTGATATTTCTTGCGTTAATATCCTCAGTTGCCACCTCCATTGGTTTCTTGAAGCGATGTAGACCATCTCCCTTGCTTCTGTTCACAGCTACTTAACTGTAGGAGGGAGCATAACTCCCTCCTCCACATCCCACCATGGTTACTAGCGGCCAAACCCTAACTCAAACCCTAGTTCAGATTGTAGAGCCACCACCATCCTCCACTGACAACACAGATTCAAATGTCAAGTAACTCTCTTCAAATTACATAAGATCAAGTCATCTGGGAATTTTCACTATAATTTTTTTGTATAATTTTTTAGAGGATACAAATAGAAGATATTAATAGACCTATGGTTCAAATTTCAGAGCTTGATTTGCTATAAATTCAGAGATATGGTCTATGAAAATTAGGCTTCCTAAATCTTTTTCAAAGAGGTCATTGTGAAATTTCCACTATAACTTTTATTTTGGTATGTTTCAGACCATAAAAATGGGAGGATATAGAAAAAATATCATCATTTACCTATGGTTAAAATTTCATACCTTTGTGCTATTGGAAACTAGATCACTATTGAAGGGGGGGAGGTGAATCCATACTGAAGGCACTTAAAACTTTTTCTCCAAATTATTAATTTTGAACGATGCATAAACTGAAACACATAAATAGAAACCATAGCATAAAAAATGAACATGAGACATGAAAACCATTCAATACATAAAAAACAAGTATGTTTGGTGGAAAACCCTCTCCAAAGAAAAAAAACCACCCACTATTGCTGCGTTGCTCAAATATTCTATTATGTCAAACAATTATTTACATAGAGATTCAAATGGCTACTTTCAAATGGAGACTCTTTCTCACGTGGATCTATGGACTACCATCCGCTGAAGGCCACCACAATCAACGATCCTCACCTGATTACTCTTGAACTATCAAACGACTCTACAAACTCTAATTTGCTGGAAGCCACCACCACCAACGAGCCTCACCCAGATTTTGCCGAACTATCCAACCACCATTGGATTGAGAAAACTACTCACTTATATTGATTTTGTCGGAGTCCTCCAACTCCACTCCTCTATGTGGTTCTCATTTCAAAATATTTCAGATTAGAACCGAGAACTGATCAATATGATCACTACAACAACATATCATCAAAGTACATAATAAAAAACCAAATCTCCAATCTATAAATACATTAGAAACTATAACAAAATAGTTGCACACAAACTGTAAAACAATCTCCAAATACTCTCGCAATCAAACTCTAATCATCTCCTCACTAGCTGCAAAAGATAATGTCTGAAACATACTTCATCTAACTTCAACACCTACAAACAGCTTCAGAAATTATGCATCACACAACTCACAAAACTTGCACACTATCCTCCAAACTCACACTCACTCAACACATAACTCATCTAACCAAACTATCATTGATCTATCTCCAATATATAGATGAACTGAGGTGCTCAACTCAGTAATTACAAAGAACTGTTGAGCCCCACAACTTTGTTTATATGCTTGATTTGATTCGAATTTAGCTCATGGACCTGATCAAGCCACTAAATCCACTTTCCTTTTGATATTTTCAAATTTGATTAGTTTCTGGAGGCCTCACTAACTTTTCCGACCATATGCCAAAAAGTGTTGAAAATAACAACAAGAAATGCTAAAAATAGAAGTGCTAAAAATAGCACTGCTATAAATAACAATTTGGGTACCAGTGCTGGATTGAGCAACAGGGAATGAAAAATGGAAGTGCTAAAAATAACATTGCTATTTTTAGTAGTTGGGGATGGATTCCTATTTTAGTTAGTTCCTAAACTAAAATAGTGAAGTAAAATTCGAATTTGAACTTAACAACTGTTTGAAAATAAATAAATTAATTCACCATGAGTTAATTAGCTGAGAAAAATCAAACATGAAGTCTATGTGAGCACATGCAACAGTATCTCCATTAATTGAGGAATTTATCCATCAGTTAAAGAGATAAGGATGAGTTGTAATTAGTTGGCTCAGTTAACTGAGTCAAGTCCAATTAGATTGATTTAAACAGTTTGTTTAAATTAATGTGAGTTCAGTTAGTTAATGCATGCTTGCATATAACTACTGCACTTCAGATAATTGAATATTCTCTCATGAATAACTCATGCATGTCAGTTCAAACAGAGACCTAGTTGAGATCAAAGGAGGGACAATGTACTATCAGTTGGATGGATTTTCCTATAAAGGAAGCTCATCCATGGAGAAGGATTTATCTCCTTCAAGTTTGTGTAGTTATTGCTGAGCCAAGTGAGCAGTGTGAGGTGGGAATTCACACAAGTGGAAGCACTAGACACTAGGAAAAAATACGCAAGGAAAGAGGAGGCTTGGAGGGCAGAGGAGAAGGTTTATGAGAAGCCTTTGACTATCTATGAGTAGCAGAGGGATTGCAGAGAGAGCATGATAGCTTGTGAGCTGATTCTTTTTGTAATCGAGACTATTTTCCACTTCTATGATAATATAGTGATTGGGGATTTAGGCTGAGGCTTTCCCCAGGTTATTTCTTCTGTGTTATGTGTGATTGATTTCTCATTCTCAGTTATATGTGTTCTCATTGATCTTGCTCAATTCGATTAAGCTTCCGCAAAGTTTGTTGTAGAAGTAGATCTTGTATTTTTTTAGTATATTGCATTATCAGGTGATCTACAGGTGGGAATTTCTACATGGTATCAAGGCAAAGGTGATCAAGGAAGAACAATATACAAGAAGGGAGACGTTCGAAGTTTGTGATTCCTAAATATAGAAATCAAGTTCTTATCACATCTCTATTTCACCTATGGCGTTCAATGGTTTAAGACTTGAGTATGCCCTTGATGGCAACTCAAATTATATAGCTTGGAAGGATCGCATGGAAGCAATATTAGAGGATAACGGTCTAAAGGACTTCATTGATCAAGAAGTCCCCAAGCCGATTGATGCTACTCAATTGGCGGAATGGAAGAAATGTGTGGCTAGAGCAAGGAGAATCCTTCTGGAGGGAGTTTGAGACCACATAGTCTCGAGTCTCCATGGGAAGGAGACACTGTTTTCCACGTGGAAAACATTGAAAGATCTATATCAGAATAGCAACGATTAGAGGAAGCTAGTGCTAAAGGACAAGCTTCAGAAGATCAAGTGTGAAAAGGGCAACACGATCTCTACGTATCTGAACAAGATCACCACCTGTAGGGATGAGCTTGGAAGTGTAGGGATTACGACAACTGATGATGACATGGTGAGTCTTGCACTCCTCAGTCTTCCTAAGAGCTGGCATAGCCACCAAGACTCGTTTAATGGAAGAGAGAAACTGCTAGATTGGGAACAACTTTGGTTAGATTTGATGCAGGAGGAGATAAGAATAAGCACCAGAGATGGTTCTTCATCCATGGAGGATGAAGAAAACTGTGCCTTAGCAAGTAAGGCAAAGAAGGGGAAGGAGAAGGATTCTCTTTCTCAATCCAGTTCTTCCCAAGGTGGGAAGAAGTTTGACAAATCGAAAGTGCAATGATTTCTTTGTCATGAGGTGGGCCATTTTGCTACAAATTGTCCAGTGAGGAAATCCAAGAAGGGATCGGTGGAAGGATTAGAAGGTGAGGCACTGGCCTCACAGTTCGAGTTGGATTTCACACTGTTCGCATGCATGGTTTCATCCATGGTGGGAAGTGGTTGGTTTCTTGACAATGGAGCTTATTTCCAAATGACCAATGACAAGAGTTTGTTTAGTACTTCGGAGGAGAAAGATCTCCAAATACTCATAGCGATGGGTAATGATGAAAAGTATAGTGTCTTAGGTGTAGAAATGGTTATTTTTCAGAGGGAGCATGGAGCTCGCATTACCTTAACCGATGTCAAGTATGTACCAGGACTGAAGAGAAATTTGGTGTCGATCACGATGCTGGAAGACAGAGGCTATGATGTAGTCTTCAGTAAGGGAAATGTTTTCCTTAGACACATCATCACTAGATAGGTGAAAAAGATTGGTTCACGGGTCGAGAACCTATATGCTCTTAAGGTTCAAGATGCATACAAAGCCTTGAGGAGAAAGGAAACTGATGGAGACTTGGTGGTTGAGAGGGAGAGTATATTACCTCTCAACATGCAACACCAGAAGAAGTCTTAGACGATTGTGGAGGAGCCACGATTGGTGAAGCAACTTCAAGAGGTTGTGGAGCAGCCACAACTAGAGAAGCTAAGAGGAGATCGAGTAGAGACATCTACTCATGCAGATACCTCTAGTAGGGGGAAATTTCGAGCTAGGTGGATAGAGGGATCACATGCATCCATACCTCCAGGTAGGAGGTGGCACGATATGGAGTGATCATCCCAAGTAGGTTGGAATAGGGGTAGGATCCTTGAGGTACCCAACCTCTTTGATTCGACTTTGCTACAGGAGCCTCAACGAGGAGTAGCATGACTGCCTGAGTGGGTAGAGACAGATGCAGATGGAGTGGTAGAGAGAGCTATAGTGCAGGAGTCCCAAGGCTGTGAAGAGCTAGCAGGTTGCAACAATGCGAGAGGCACAGGAGTATTGCACTAGTGTAGGATGGCACAAAGAGGTGTGCAATGGTGCGAGATGCATGGAGTGTTTGCAGTAGCTTAGAGGTTAGAGAGGGAGCACTTGTCAGCAGCAGGTAGAGCTTCAACATCAGAGTATGTTTCTAGCCCAACAAAGAGGTCAGTGGGAGTTTTTTTTGTTTCTACAGTTGCTGGAGCAACCACACTTGGTAGAAGTGTTGCATGCAGAACATTCCAAAGGTACAGGATCGGGTTTGAGTTGAACGCCTTTCTTGTTGAGAGGGAGTGTTGAAAATAGCAACAAGAAATGATAAAAATAAAAGTGCTAAAAATAGCAGTTTGGGTACTAGTGTTGGATTGAGAAACATGGAATGAAAAATGGAAGTGCTAAAAATAACATTGCTATTTTTAACAGTTGGGGATGGATTCCTATTTTAGTCAGTCCCTAAACTAAAATAGTGAAGTAAAATTCGAATTTGAACTTAACAGTTGTTTGAAAATAAATTAATTAATTCACCATGAGTTAATTAGTTGAGAAAAAGCAAACATGAAGTCTATGTGAGGACATGCAACCGTTTCTGCATTAATTGAGGAATTTATCCATCAGTTAAAGAGATAAGGATGAGCTGTAATTAGTTGGCTCAGTTAACTGAATCAAGTCTAGTTAAATTGGTTTAAACAATTTGTTTAAATTAATGTGAGTTCGGTTAGTTAATGCATGCTTGCATATAACTACTGCACTTCAGAAAACTAAATATTCTCTCATGAATAACTCAGGCATGTTAGTTCAGACAAAGACCCAGTTGAGATCAAAGGAGGGACATTGTACGATTAGTTGGATGGATTTTTCCTATAAAGGAAGCTCAACCATGGAGAAGGATTTATCTCCTTCAAGTTTGTGCAATTATTTCTGAGCCAAGTGAGCAGTGTGAGGTGGGAATTCGCACAAGTGGAAGCACTGGACCCCAGGAAAAACTACGCAAGGAAATAGGAGGCTTGGAGGGAAGAGGAGAAGGTTTTTGAGAAGCCTTTGACTGTATATGAGCAACAGAGGGATTGCAGAGAGAGCAGGATAGCTTGCGAGCTGATTCTTTTTGTAATCTAGATGATTTTCCACTTGTATGATAATATAGAGATTGAGGTTTTAGGCTGAGGCTTTCCCTGGGTTATTTCTTCTGTGTTATGTGTGATTGATTCCTCATTCTCAGTTATATGTGTTCTCATTGATCTTGCTCAATTATATTAAGCTTCCGCAAAGTTTGTTGTAGAAGTAGATCTTGTATTTTTCTTTAGTATATTGCATTATCAGGTGATCTACAGGTGGGAATTTCTACATGGTATCAGAGCAAAGGTGAGAAGGAAGAAAAATATACAAGAAGGGAGAAGTTTGAAGTTTGTGATTCCTGAATATAGAAATCAAGTTCTTATCACATCTCTATCTCACCTATGGCGTTCAATGGTTTAAGACTTGAGTATGCCCTTGATGGTAGCTTAAATTATGTAGCCTGGAAGGATCACATGGAAGCAATATTAGAGGATAACGGTCTAAAGGACTTCATTGATCAAGAAGTCCCCAAGCCGACTGATGCTACTCAATTGGTGGAATGGAAGAAATGTGTGGCTAGAGCAAGGAGAATCCTTCTAGAGGGAGTTCGAGACCACATAGTCTCGAGTCTCCATGGGAAGGAGACATCGTTTTCGATGTGGAAAACATTGGAAGATCTATATCAGAATAGCAGCGATCAGAGGAAGTTGGAGCTGAAGGAAAAACTTCGGAAGATTAAGTGTGAAAAGGGCGACATGATCTCTACGTATCTGAACAATCTCACCACATGTAGGGATGAACATGGAAGTGTAGGGATTGCAAAAAATAATGATGACATGGTGAGTCTTGCACTCCTCAGTCTTCCTAAGAGCTGGCATAGCTACCAGGACTCGGTTGATGGAAGAGAGAAACTGCCAGATTGGGAACAAATTTGGTCGAATTTGATACAGGAGGAGATAAGAAGAAGCACTAGAGATGGTTCTTCATCCATGGAGGACGAAGAAAACTGTGCCTTAGCGAGTAAGGCGAAGAAGGGGAAGGCGAAGGATTCTCTTTTCCTCAATTCAAAGCTCTACAAAACATTAGGAACACCTTTATCAACTCCAAAACACACTTGAAATCCTCTGTGACAAGTCCACAACCAATGACATAGGCCAAGGACTTCTGCAACAAGTTAGTGACAAGCAATCCCTAGTCCGCCAACCTCATCACCAAGACCAATACCTCCAACTCCTCAAGCAACAACCACAACCTATCCAAGTATCCCCTGCACATGTAGCAACATCTCTAATTCCTGTAACAACATCTTCAACTCCTGCAACAACAAGGTCATGTCATCCAACTGCCTCCAACACTAGTAGAAGTACCTCCAACATATGTAGAAACATATCCAATGCTTCCAACACATTTAGAAACATATGAAACACCTGTAGCAACACTGAAACCACTTGAAGAAGAAACATCATGTGAAAATCCAATCATAACATGCATTGTAGCCATCTCCACTTAGCCTCCAAATCACCTCCACTAAGTCACACCACAATCAAGTTTACATCAATGCCAACCAATAGGACCACCGAGCCAAACATCATCACTCATGACACATCATGAGGAGGACTAATATCATTAGGTTGAAATGAGACATATAACAAGAAAGAACATGAACTTATTAAAATCAATGCCAACAAGCTCCCCCTTTGGCATTGATGTCAACCTCAACCCAATCTCCAACATTTGAGGCTGATCTCCAACTCTGTCTAATACTGAAGCTACAACTCTGAAGCTGATCTCTATCCATCCAAATCCTCTCCCCCTTTAACATCAATGGAAAAGGGCCATACCAACACTAAAGACAATTCCACTAATGTTGGATGAGAGTACGATTTCCCCTATCATACACAACACCATGTTGATACAACACTGATGTAGAACAATAATGTGCATATAAAACAAGAACTTTGGCTGCCAAAATGTCTCTAGCCAATGTCATGTAATCTCTGAAAACTGAACATGCTCTCCCTAAGCATGTAATGAAGCTGCAACCACACTCTCTCTGCTACTAAAGCAACACATCTTCCTACTATAATAAGCCTCCTTTCCTAATGCAAGAGACTACTTCTCATGAACCATGTCTCCAACTGGATTTGGACAAGATATACATTGAAGTACAATACATACAATGGTTCATGGAGAAAATACATGGTTGTGACAAGTACCTATGACTGACATATGAATCCTCTACACCTATCATCAACCAAGACTTCTATGGCCCCAATTTTACATCATGCACCCAATGTAGTGGGGCTACATCAAAGATATACAAAACAATACATGAAATGGACTTCAATTGGCCCATACATAGCTAATGCAAAGAAATACTAAACACCATGGATCTCTCCATGATAAATACACTCAAAAGATGACACAATTATAATACATGGCTTTTACATTTGCACATAAGTGTGCTCCCTTTTATACATGCGAAAAATATGAAATAATATAAGTGCATGCCATCAATCAGCATCAATATATCCTCCATATAGTAGCAACAAATATAATATAATCCATGGCATATGCATGAAGTACAAGGATTCCATGAGCAAGGAAATATGCTTTCTATATGTAGAAACAACAATATAATTACTATCCAAAACATATGCTAGTGCATGGACACTCAACACCTTGGCCATCACCATCCCAACAATGGAGATCCTGCAGCAAAATCATGATAACCAATAGAAACCACCACCATGATCCATATGTGTACAACAATAAAATCATCTAATAGCAACAACATGGAGATATGTCACAGGGAAACAAAAAATACATATCCTCATCATCATGAGGCTCATTAACCATCAACATTATATATCATCAACTCAACTCATGAGAAACACATCAACAGGTAGCAACAACAACAATAGCATAAGATTTGACAGTATAACACTATTTTTAGCACTAAACTCATCATCTCTTCATCGTAGGTGAGAAACATATCGTCATTGAGGAATAAGAAACAAATAAATGAGCAGAAAATCATCACCATACATCAATATTAGCAACATAATATCCAACAATAAAGTATTGTGAGCCACACACAATTTCATCCTCTCCATAAATACACAATATTTCATCCATCAACATGCATCAAAATATCATGAGAAACAACAATCCTCCTCCTCATGTCTCATCCATCCAAAAACACATAAGCATAAACATGATACATCTAGAATAGAAAACATGAGCAATAAATTGCATACACTAGATGAACTATCTACAACACCTCATTTGATCTCCATGGAAGCTATATATAGCAGAATATTACATAAATCAGATTTAACAATATGAGCACTATCAATGTACCAACTATGTCATGCAAGCAACCATCCTGCAATAAATTGATGTCAATAATATGCATAACATGCTCCTCTGTAGCGAACATAATGCCAAAGTCTACATATCCATTAGGAAACACAAATTCTCCCACTGAATGTGTGATCCTCCATCACACCTAGACAATACATATAAAGACAACTACATTGCTATCATGGCATCAATAATATCAATAGTAACCCAACATGCAATTGCTCCAAAGATAACGATAATGCATATATGGCTAATTTGAATGATGACAAGATGAAAGAAAGAATATATTAGAAATAAAAACAAAACTTCAAAACTCACGAACTCCCCCTAAACATGTGCATCTCTAATAATGCATATTTGTCTTTGTTAACACTTTATGATATGGATATATAATTGTTGGTCATGGAATCCCCCCACAACATGTTTTGGGGCTCAAAGCCAAAGTTTTGGTCAAAGGTATTGTAAGACTCTGCGAATTGTGGGTACGAAGTGCGAAGTATAGGTTGAGTCATAGGGCTATCCACCCTAAAGTATTGTAATGTAATGTAAATTCATGTCGGACTACCCATGGTCCAAGGACCATGGGATTGTATAAATAGAGCGAGGCTCTAATTTGTAAAGATAGCGAATAGGAGAGATGAATACAAATGTTTGAAGCATAGAGTAAGATTCTAAGTGTAATGGGTCGTAGTAGTAGGAAGAGGCTCTGCAGCTAAGTGTGCGGAGGCCTAGTAGTGTCCGCAACTGAGTGCGCAGACCCCTGCAGCTAAGTGTGCAGTGCAATATTGAGTCTGTAATCTTGAATGAAGAATAATAAAGAGAAGTTGATTCCTATTTCTATGCATCTGCTTGTGTATTGCCTTCTTTACATTTATGCTATTTTGTTTATCGCACACACTTATATGATTGTTGGATGTATTGTTAATTATCATAGTCCTACACAGATCAATTAAGTAATTGAGTAATAATAGGTTGCGAGGGACTAATAGGTGCACGTAGCGATGTGCGCACAGGGTCAAACCACGTACTGCCAAAAGGGCCAGTAGTACCAGGATTTGTTTGGCTAAATCACCTCTGAACCTGGGTCAGGCCCATACAAGGCAACAACAATTAAGGATTTGCTTGCAACTCATGATTTAACCATATGCTCCCCTTGAGACTATACAAGCCTCAACTTTTGGTGGGAGTATCTTGATGCTCCTTTCTCCTCCAAACTTTCATATGCTGATCCTTCTTCTTCTTGTGCGATTATCATTGCATATTATTCTCTCTCTGTTTCAATCTCTTGTAACACATGGGAAGTTTTCAATCTTGGGACTTATGCCCAATATTTTCACATACAAAACATCTAATGTGACCAAGGAGCTGAGGAATAACCTGATATCATTTGTTGATTTGATTTTTATTCCTTGTATGTGCCTTGTAGTAAATATCCCTATGGCCAAAATCATTGCATGAGAAACAATAACCATAAAATGGACTATTGTACCTAAATGATGGAGGTCTTCTTTGCATGTGGACTTGTTGTAGCTTCTCCTTTGGATGCTCCTTTTGATGAGAGGGATTGATTTCTTCATTATTGAAAATTGCAACTATATGTCCACGAACTCCACAATTGTAACATTTTCCAATTATGTTCTTCTTCTTTTGCCTCCTTTTATTCTTCTACTTCTTGCATGGCTGGAGATTTTCCATTTTTTTGCTATCACTAGCTGCTCCAATATTTTCATATTTGCTTGTTGATACTTGGGCGCTAGATCTGAACCTCTCTAATACCTGCCTTGCAAAAATTACTTTAACCTTCAATTTTTAGAAGTCATCCTCCAACTCATTGTATTTCTTCCTCATTCCAATTTCAATCTTCATTCCATCTTCCAGTTGAGTTTTCAAATATGAAATTTCTTCTTTGTATGCACACTCCTTTTCATCAAATATTTGTAGCAACATTCATTGGTCTTTATTTTCAGCCATGAGCCTTTGAATCTTTGCTTCTAGTGC
The DNA here is from genome assembly GCA_000404065.3 of Pinus taeda. Taxonomy (NCBI): domain Eukaryota; kingdom Viridiplantae; phylum Streptophyta; class Pinopsida; order Pinales; family Pinaceae; genus Pinus; species Pinus taeda. Next base: position 42,108 of record APFE031596704.1, on the reverse strand, counting down.
TGTCATCTTGGATTTATCATCATCCTTGCTACTGATCTCTTCTCATTGTTCCTCAAAATTGATGCTCTATCTATCACTGCTATCACTAGTGCCTTCATCTTTTTCTTATGGGAAGGTTTGATTTGTCACTGCAATAAGAGTAGAATCCTTTGCATTTTTCTCCATCTTTGAAATTTGCAATTTTCCTCCAAGATAATTTTTTGCAACCCGTCCAACATCTCTTTTGTAGTTTCACAGTGTCTCACATACATGCTATTATCTTTTGAAATACTATGCAAAATAATTTTTTTAGCTAAATCATTAGATTCATCTTTAACTCCATATTCAATTGATAGAAAAATATTTTCATCAAGAGATAGAAAATATGACTTTAATTTAATCTTCCAAGTTGCAAATTTACCTACATGAAGCATTGGAATTCCTTGTTGATCCATTTCAAAAAATTTGCAATTTTTTTTAAAAACTGCAAGATCCACTCTCCATTGATAAAGTTGCAATTGAGAGCCTCGCTTTGATACCAATTGTTAGAAACTAGATCACTACTTGGGTGGGGGTGAATTAGTACTGAAACACATAAATAGAAATCAAAGCATCAAAAATGAACATGAAACATGAAAACCATTCAACACATAGAACACAAGTATGTCTGGTGGAAAACCCTCTCCAGGGAAAAAAATCATCCACTGCTGTTGCGCTACTCAAATATGTCAAATATTTACATAGAGAATCAAATGGCTACTTTCAATTGGAGACTCTTTCTCATGCATATCGATGGACTACCATCTGCTAAAGGACACCATGATTAACAATCCTTTCCCGGTTACTCTTGAACTATCAAACAACTCTATAGACACCGATCTGCTGGAAGCCACCACAACCAACAAATCTTGCCCAGTTCTTGCTGAAATATCCAACCACCATTGGATTGAGAAAATTGCTCACTTATATTGATTTAGCTGGAGTCCTCCAAATCCACTCCTCTATGTGGTTCTCATTTCAAAATATTTCAGTCTAGAATGGAGAACTTATCAAAATGGGTACTACAACAACATATCATCAAAGTACTTAATGAAAAACCAAATCTCCAATCTCCAAATACACCACAATCTGCAACACAATCTCTCCACACAATCTATCCACACAAATTGAAAAACAATATCTAAATACTCCTTCAATCAAACTCTAATCATCTCCTCACTAGTTGCACAAAATACTAGCTGAAACATACTTCATCTAACTACATCAACACCTACAAACCGCTTCATAAATTTTACATTACACAACTCACACAAATTGCACACTATCCTCCAAACTCACTCTCACTCAACACATAACTCATCCAACCAGACTATCATTGAGATGTCTCAAATATATATATGAACTAAGGTTCTCAACTCAATAATTAAAAGAACTATTGAGCCCCACGACTCTATTCATATGCTTGATTTGATCCAGATTTAGCTCATTGAATTGATCAAGCCACTAATTGCACTTGCCTTTTGATATTTTTAACTTTGATTAGTTTATGGAGGCCCCACTAACTTTTCCGACCATATGCAGAAAAGTTCCGATCAAGAATGCCACCATAATATCAAAATTAGATGAGTTGCATGAGGAATGAGGAAAAAAAACCTTGTGAAAAGGCTCATTCTCATGAACAACACTGCAAAAACTTGACTGGAGCTCCTTAGTTGCTCCCAAAGGCCTGCTTTCCAATGGCTGTAAAGTTTCAATCTATCCCATGACCCACTATTCATGTGACTGGGCAGAGAATGAAGGAAAAACAGATAAGTCAACTCAAAGCTCTTCCAAACATTAGGAACACCTTAATCAACTCTAGAACACACCTCCAAGCCTTTGTGACAAGTATGCAACTGATGAAATATGCCAAAGAACCTCCAACTCCTCAAGCAACAACCACAACCTGTCCAAGTACCTCATGCACTTGTAACAACATCTCTAACTCATGTAGCATCATCTCCAACTCCTGCAGCAACAACATCATGTCATCCAACTTCCTTCAACACTAGTAGAAGCACCTTCAACATATGTAGCAACATGTCCAATGATTCAAACACATGTAGAAGCATATGCAACACCTGTAGCAGCACTCCAACCACTTGCAAAAATAACATCATATGACAAGCCAATCATAACATGCCTTATAGCCATCTCTAATCAGCCTCCAAATCACATCCACTGAGTCACGCCACAACCAAGTTGACATCAATCCCAACCAATAGGACCACCAAGCCAAACACTCATCACACGCATGACACATCAGGAGGAGGACTAATATCATTAGGTTGGCATGAGACATATAACAAACAAAAACATGACCTTGTTGACATAAATGCCAACACTACAACGCCAACATGTGTGTTATAATTTCAGATATATGCTCTAAGAAATTTAGGCTTCTTGAATGCTCAAGAAGTTTTTCAAATAAGTTAGCTTGGTATTTTCACTATATATTTCTTTCTGTGATGTTTTGGAATCTGAAATCTAGAGGAGACAAAGAAGATACCTCAAGGTACCTATGATATAAAATTTAGACTTTGTTTCACTATAATTTTGGAGATATGATATGAGGAAGTTAGTTTTCTTGAATGCTCATGATACATGCTTTAAATAGGACAACCTGTAATTTTTTCTATAACTCTCTTTTTTGAGATGTTCCCGACTGTGAAATTTGGATGAGATAGAGAAGATATATCTAGGTAGTTGTGGTGATAATTTCAGAACTATATTTGAAAATTTGGACATATGGCATGCTATGCAAATTCATTCTACGGAAAATTTCAAAAGAAACAACTTTTTAGAGAAATTGACTTGGTGAAGAAAGAAGCAACTAGTAGACCTAGTGAAGGCAGAAGAAACTAAAAAAGTGGTAAAGACAGAAGCAACAAGAAAACTTGGTGAAACTAGAAGCAACAAGAAAACATTATAAAGAGGCAAGAAGACTTAGTGAATTAGGATGGTGCATAGGAATATTTGCAGCAGAGGGGATTGGTGTCTCCTATAGGTTGGTGCCTACAAAGAAGGAAAGGGGATTGGTGTCTTCTGTAGTTTGGTGCCTACAAAGCAACATAGAGGATTGGTGTCTCCTGTAGGTTGGTTCCTACAAAGCATTAGAAGAGATTAGTATCTCTTGTAGGTTGGTTCCTACAAAACAACAGAGAGGATTGGTGTTTCCTGTAGGTTGGTTCCGTCAATATATTTCATATAAAGAAGTTTTTGTGGTTTTCTACCCTAAATATTTAGACATATATCTCATGTTACTTGTTAAATTTATGGAAAATATTTTTTATGATGTTTGAATGGAATTAAATAAATAATCTTTTTTATTATATTAAGTCACCCCTTTTAGTATAATTGTGAAATCAAACACATTGGTGTTAAAGGGCAATTTTCACATAAGTAATGTAGGACGTTGTTACTCCCCCACTAGAGTTACGATTCTCCAAATAAAATTTTTGTCTCTCATGGGAAACCCACCGTAAGGAGTTTGATTAGCAAAAATTTTCAAGCAATTAGGTTGGGTTGGTAGGTAACACCATTAACTACAACACGTACCACCTACCTACGGTTAAGTATTAGATGCTAGGAAATTAAAGTACAAAGAAATTCCACGTTGCATTGATACACAATGACATTATAAATTATGCCATACTTCATATACTACATTTGGTTTTATTAGTTTTGTTCTTTAAATTAATTTAGATATGGGAAAAATTTATATATGAATTTGTTCAAGATACTAATTTTACCCGTGTTTTAACAAACTTCAAAAATTCAATAAAGATATATATTATTAAAAAATGTGAAAATATATCACCACGTTGTAAGAATATCCCAATATATTAACTAGAAAAATGATATTGTGATTTTGTATCACCTCTTTTAATATAATAACTAAACTTAAAGTATTAAAAAAAAAATAATCAACATGTATCATTACTTTCCCTCCGTATGGGCTTATTTGATCAAAATGAGAAGGCTTGAGCCCAAATTCCTCGTGCTTCCAACAATTATAGAAGTAAATCTACATTGTTATAACCTCATCTATCTAACACTTTGAAAATCCCAAATTTGGAAATCAATCTAGATTCTGAGAACCTCATTTATCTCAAAATTTGATACCCCTAAAATGTTCATATATTACCAACGCACTACTATTAATATTTTCCCATTTTGTACACTTCAAAATAAGATAGTTGTTCTAAATCATTGTATTTGAACTTATCATACCAAACCTTGATGATAAGTTTTAGTACAAGCAATCTTGAAACTCCCAAGGCTAAAAGTCAATCTAGATTGTGAGAACCTTATTTATCTCAACATTTGATACTCTTATAAGTATAGTCAATGCTCCTGTATTACCAATGTTCTATTAATAAGATTGATTTCCCCATTCTATACACTTCAAAATAAGGTAGTTGTTCTAAATCAGTGTCATTGAGTTAATTATACCAAACCTTGATGATGATTTCCAGCTTGACCAATCCTAAAACTCCCAAGGTTGAAAGTGTTGGAATCGCGATTTCCATTACAACAAAACCCACATGTTTTAGTAAACAAACACATCGTCAGAGTTAACAGATCCATGAGAGGCAGTTAAGCACATGTCGTGAAACACACTGGGGGTGTTGGTTTATCCAATATCCAACAATTTACCCCCCAACGCGAGTCTGGTGTGATTCGAACTTGAGACGTTTGGCTTTGATACCACTTGTTGGGATCACAATTTCCATTACACCAAAACCCGTAGGTGTTAGTAAATGGACAGATTGCCAGAGTTAATAGATCCATGAGAGGAGGTTAAGTGCATGTCACGAAACACACGGGGAGCACTGGTTTATCTAATGTCCAATGGAAAGCCAATATAGATTGTGAGAATCTCACTTATCTCACCATTTAATACTCATAAAAGTAGTCAATGCTCCTATATTAAATCTGCAATAGTAATACAATTTCTCCTTTTCATACACTTCAAAATAAGAAACTTGTTTTAAAGAGTGTTATCAAAATTAAACCGGAAATACTGGAACTGGCCAATCTGACCAATTGAATAGAATCATAAAAGGCCAGTTTAGTACTAAACCGACCTTTTTTTACCAAACCATCCAGTCTTGTACAAAACTAGCTGAATCTTTACAATGCAACCAAGGAATATTTAAACACAAATTGAATTAAAAGGGGAAAAAATATGAGTAGGGTGGTCTAATATTCAACCCTAGGTCCCCATTAATGCTACATAATTAATGGTAATGTTAAATTGTTAAATGTTTAACATTACCATTAATTGTTTTAGGATGTTTGAGAGTGGTTCCAACCTCATTGGATTTCATATGGAGAAAGTAGAATTTTAGATACCACTCAACATCCCACAGACTTAACAATTTTTAAAATTTCATGATTAGAGGGATTGCAAAATTTCCATTCAATTTTATCATGTAAGAGGTTATGGAACTAGAATTGATTCGATATCACCAATCCCTCTATGTAATTTGATGTTATTGGCATTGCTTGTTAAACTCATGTGTCATGACTCCAGTAGAAATGTACCCATCACTCAAACAAGATCTTGATTTGGCATGTTAAGATTTCTCTCTCTTATTTTAATGATTATAGGGTGATGTTGGTGATGAATATACATGTTTCCTCAAAATCTAGTAGGCCCTGCAAAGCCTCACTGGGAGGGGCCAAAGCTTGTGTCAACAAGAGAAAGGGTCACCATTATCATCTCAACAACCTTTCTCCTACTCTTTAGTGGAATTGAAACAAAAGGGAGGCTTCCTTAAATCACCTACAGGATGTTATAATACTATGGCTTAAGGTGATAAATAAAGGTCTATTTTTTTGGATAGAATATCGACAAGGCCTAAGATGACCTAGATTTTCAATACTAGATTTCAAATACTCTATGCCTAAATGGAGAGGAAGGCTGTTATAAGTTAGGATTTGGATGATATATGATTAAACAATATTCAATGTCATATAACAACCTAAGAAAATATCTTAAAATGATACTCAACAACAAAGGAAAAAAAATATTCCAATCTAATTTATGATTAGGCTAGGAAATGTATTTCTAGAGTTATTAGATACGCATAAACAAAAAAAAAGCAGTGCAACCCTAATTAGGAGGGCATGACCATGAAAAATTCTATATTTTACCTTTAAATAATTATAGATACAATTCCTAATTTATAAGCCACTTTCATCTACACAAAATCCACTATAAAGCATAAATCAACCTTAGAAACCCTAATGGTTTCCCTAGACGTCTAAGAGAGAGAAAAATAAGATGATTTTCAGAAAATTTTATGGATGATCTACCCACTAACGATTAGTTCCTTATCCTACTAGGGTTTAATGGAGTATTTTAGGTTTAAATTAAAGGGGAATATCTTGATGGTGTAAGGGGGGATGACTAGGGCATCCAATTTTAAGACCATAACTATTGTTCTTGTAAGGGAAAAAATTAAATATAGGGTCTGCACATTAAGAGTTTCCCTATAATCCTTAAAGAGAACAATATTACATGCAATAATGAAGCAATATTTTAACAAATAGTTAAGCATTTATTCATGCCATAGTCGAAACCTTACTTTAAACATTGAACCTGTAAAATTCAATGATATAAACTAACAAAATTATCCTTAAAAGGAACTTCTTTCAATCCCATAATAATGTCTCCATGCAAAAATCACATCCACAAGAAAGTTGCACCAATAAAGATCACATCTTTCCCATAGTAACAAAAGCTACTAGCTCACACTCCCTTGGAGAGGAAATAATAGAATGTGTGATGATGATAAAATGAAATGAAGGGAGTCTCTATTTATATGAGACTAATCCCACTCATTTCTAAAATAATACAACTAAATATGCCCTAATAAAAAGTTTAAATATTCCATAAGATAGAGGTTACAAGCCAACCTCATAGCTCAAAGCATGACAACATTTGATATAAATGCCCATAAGTGTGGGAAAAAACTTCCTTGAGCATGACATCATCCTCAAAATGAGCTCTAATGCCACAAATAAGTGTCATGTGGGCTAATGAGTGCTCCATACTCCAATATATAGCTCCTTAATCATGAGAATGCCCCCAAAGTGCCTCCATACCAAGATGCCATCTCCATGGTGCCCAACGTCACCCTCCAAAGGGAAAGAGGGGTGATGTGGCACTTTCACAGTCAAGCATTGAGGCTTGAAAGTGATGCATAAATTCTCCCCTATCATCACAGGGATGACCTTCAAATATTTAACTAGATTATTGGAATGATAGTATTTTGGGCGGATTTATTACTGAGTTCGCGATTGATACGTCTGCCAATTATAGCGAAGCTAAACGCCGTTTTTTCACAAGACCAAGAGGTAAGTATCTGAAGTTTCTGAAAACTTGGATTAAAATGCTATTGTGCAAGAAACATGTTATGCCACTAAATTGATGTTTATATGGGACTCGACTGGATCTATGGGAAGTGGGAAATAGTTATGAAAATATCTAGATACAATTGCTAAGTATAGACCTCTGTTGGGAGCATCTGATAGCGAAGAAGAAAGTAATAGTCCGAAGATGCCCCCAGGTGTGCCGCAGTCGATAGATCAAGGCCCTGCAGGAATACCACATCCATCCACTCCACCTTTGCCATACGTCCACCTCACACACCTACGCCTCCACCTCCACCTCCACCTCAACTATTGAGTACGGCGAACACTATGAAGATGCCTATATTCAAGGGTCTGTGGACAGAAGACCCTGATCAATTTTGGTTTGTAGCAGATGCTATGTGGAAGTCACAACAAATAACGGATGACGATATGAAGAAAGCACAATTAGTCAGAACATTGCAGGACAGGGCGTTGAGTTGGTATATTAAGTACAATACGACTCATCCAACTGTGTCATTGAAAGACACAAAATATGCGATGAATAATTGTTGGGTGGACCTACCTATGGTTTTTTGTATGGATTTCACACATGGTTTTGGGCGCGATGGCTTTTGGTCCATGGTATTTTCTAGATCCGGTTAAGGGAACTATGGTTATGTTCTAATCAGGGTTAATGGATTGGGGTTTATGGATGCTTTGGCATGTATATATATGTATTGTAACATTGAAAGGAAAATAATGAAAAATCAATCTGGTAGCCCCGATTTTGGGATCCAGGGGAAAATCTCTGTATATATTTGTTTTATGTGTTAAGATCTTGCCATTGTTTATTTTTTGTTTTTAGAATTCGTATGCAGGTAATTTTTGTAAGGGGTTAAAAATTACATTTGGTATCGGAGCTGTTTTGGCTTTAAGGGAATGCCTTTGCTACTGAGGGGTTTTTCTCGAGTCTGTGCTAGACCCTGTTTAGTGGGAGATCTATGGGATCAATTCTTGTGGTGAAAGGAGATGGAAAGCGGTGGAAAGATAGAGATCAAAAAATTTTATGGTCAGAGTTTTGAGTTGTGGAAACTTAAGATGGGGGATCTGTTGGTGCATAAAGATCAGTGGATCGCAGTAGATGCAGGTACTAAACCAACAGAGTGTCTGATGAAGAATGGAAGAAGTTGGATCAGAAGACAAAGAGAACAATACGATTGTGTGTCTCAGATTTAGTATTTTTGAATGTATCAGGGGAAGCTACGACAAAGGATTTGTGGGACAAGTTAGGGACTTTGTACCAATCCAAGTCTCTGGTGAATAAACTATTCCTATGGAAAAAGCTGTATAACCTGAGGATGAAAGATGTAGATTCGGTGACAGAGAATATGAATGCATTTAATACAGTGGTAAGCCAATTATTATCTGTTGATATTAAAATTTCAGATGAATATAAGTGCATCAGTTTGTGGTGTTCTCTACGAGATTCGTGGGATAGTTTGGTTGTTGCAATAGGTAGCAATGTAATTGCCTTGTAGTTTGATGAAATAGTCTCATCGTTGCTGGTGGAGGAGATGAGATGAAAGATATGGAGAGCGAGAATGGTGATGCCTTGTTTGTACGAGAACGGTCCCAGAATAGAAACAAAAATAAGTCCTCGAGTGGGAGATCTAAATCTAGAGGGAGATCTAAATCTCCAGGAAAAAACCCGTAAAGGTGTGCTGAAAATGCGAAAAGGAAGGGCACTATAAAAGGGACTGTAAATCTAAAGCTCCTAAGAAAGGAAAGGGATCTGATGATGCTCCTTCTGTAGAGGCGAAAAACATCTTAGATGAAGGTGGGGATGTGTACTTGGCTTCTTCTTCAAGTACACATGTAGATAATGAGGCATGGTTGATTGACTCAGGTGCTTTCACTTCACTCCCCATAGAGAGTGGTTCTACGAGTATGAGAAATATGATGGTGGTGATTTGTTCTTAGGGGATGACAGGAAGGCTAAAATAGTTGGTCATGGAAAAGTCAAGTTGAAGTTTCAAGGTGGAAGGATTAGAACACTTCCGAGTGTTCTGCATATTCCTGCATTAGCCAGAAATCTGATTTCTATAAGCAAGCTGGATGATGTAGGTGTAAAAACAATGTTAGAGAAAGATACTTACAAGATGGTTCGGGGAGCACTCATATTGATGCCGAAAGTTCAGTTTGGAACTCTGTACAAGTTGCAAGGTAACACTGTTATTGATGGGTGCAACAGTTCTATGGTTCCTGAAAGTGGAGTAGAAAATCTAGTGGCCTTTGAATAAAATACCATGCTATGGAATCAAAGGCTTGGACATGTTGGAGAGAAGGGCCATTCAATACTTCATGGTAAAGGTATGTCTAATAGCTCTCTAGATTTTGATTTCTATGAAAATTGTGTATATGGGAAGCAGAATCGGGTGAGTTTCCCCTTTGGTGGTAAGAGGGTGAAACATATATTAGAGCTTGTGCACAATGATGTGTTTGGATCTATGTCGGTTCCATCATTGGGTAAGTCTGTCTACTATGTATCATTTATAGATGACTTTTCAAGGAATACATGGATTATTTCCTCAAGAAGAAATATGAAGTCTTTGATAGGTTTAGAGAATTTAAGGCTCTGGTGGAAAACCAGGGAGAGAAGAAAATAAAGGTGCTGAGGACAGATAATGATGGAGAGTTTTGCAAGAAGGAATTTGAAGAATTCTGTAAGAAGTGTGGTTAGCATGACAAAAGACTACTCCATACACACTTGAAAAAAATGGAGTTGCAGAAAGAATGAACAAGACGTTGATGGAAAGGGAAAGAAGCATGCTAAGTGGTGCCGGGTTAGGACAACAATTCTGGGCAGAGGCAGTGGAGACCGCATGTTACTTGGTCAATAGATCACCTTCATCAGCGTTGGAGGATAAGACTCCACAAGATGTATGGCTTGGTAATAAACCCTCTCTTTCACATCTGAGGGTATTTGGGTGTGATGCATATGTACATGTTCCAAAGGAGAAAAGAACAAAGTTGGATAGTAAGTCTGAAAAGTGCATCTTCATTGGGTATAAGGATGGTTTAAAAGGTTATAAGCTTTGGAACCCAATAACAAGGAAGGTTGTGTACAACCAAGATGTGGTGTTTAGAGAGGTGAAAGATGTTATTAAACATGAAGTCCTACCAAAGGAACCTGAGAAGATAGAGTTTGAGCTAAAGGAGAAAGAATGAGACTCTACAACAGAAGAGGAATCAGAAGACGAAGAGCCACAAACTCTAGTTGTAAGAAGATCAGTTCGAGAAAGAAAGAAAACAGAAAAGTATAGTCCGTCTGATTTCTATTCAGATTTTTCTTTATCTATCACTGATGATGATCCCAAAACTGTGAAGGAAGCAGTAGATTCAGAGGATGGAAAACTCTAGAAAGAAGCCATGATTGATGAAATGGCATCTTTGCACAAAAGTGAGGCTTGGGATCTAGTGGAGTTGTCGACTAGAAGCAAAACCCATTGGTAGAAAATGGGTGTTCAAGAAGAAGACGAATGCAGAAGGAAAGGTGGAGAAATGCAAAGCTCAGTTGGTAGCAAAAGGTTATTTCTAGGTGCCGGGAATTGATTTTGGTGATATTTTTTCTCCTATTGCCAAGGTAGCTTCTATTAGATTAATTTTATCTGTTGCTGTTGATTTTGATTTTGAGGTAGAACAGATGGATGTGAAGACATCATTTCTTCATGGGGATCTGGAAGAAGAGTCTACATGAAGCAACCTAAAGGCTTTGTGGTCAAGGGTAAGAAAGAACTGATATGCAAGTTAAAAAAGTATATGTATGGGTTAAAACAGTCACCAAAGATGTGGTATCAGAAATTTGATACATTTATAAGGGGACTTGTCTTCACCAAAAGAAAATAAGGTCACTACATATATTTTAAATTAATTGGTGACTGTGTTAATTATTTGGTCTTGTATGTGGATGATATGTTGCTCGTTGGAAATGGTAAAGAAATTATCCAGGATTTGAAGACCCAATCTTCCTCCAAATTCGACATGAAAGATATTGGTGCTACAAACTGTATTTTGGGCATGGAAATTAAATGAGATCAGGCAAAGAGGAAGCTCTGGTTAAACCAAAGGAAGTATGTCGAGATAATACTACAGAGGTTATATATGCAGGATAATAAACCGGTGAAGGTTCCTATTCTTGTAGGTGTAAAGTTATCTGCTGAACAGTGTCCCAAGACACAAGAAGAGGAAGAGGACATGTCCCGTGTTCCATATGCAAGTGTAGTCAGTAACCTGATGTATGTGATGAGTATTGAGCAGGTTTATGTCAAAACCAGGGAAGGAGCATTGGAAAATAGTGAAGCGGGTTTTCAGGTATTTGCGTGGCACTAGTGATTATGGTTTGTGCTACCAAGGAAAACTAGGATTGGACAGAATTTTGGACATCTGTGGCTTTGTTGATGCAGAGCGGATGGAGATCTAGATCAGAGAAGATCTACAAGTGGGTATGTGTTCAACCTATTGCGAGGTGCAATTAGTTGGATGAGTAAGAGACAATGTAGTGGCACTATCAAATACAAAGGTAGAATACATAGCAACCACTCATGCAAGCAAGGAAGTAGTTTGGTTGCAGAGATTGTGTTCAATTATGGGATTAGTACAACGAGCTATAAGGATAGACTGTGAGAGCCAAAGTGCAATTTTCTTGGCAAAGAACCCTTCTTATCATTCAAAGACAAAACACATTGATGTTCAATATCCCTTTGTGAGGGATATGGTAGAAGACAAAAAGTTGAACACTTTGAAGAATACTGCAGATGCATTGAAAAAGTCTATGAGTACTGAGAAGTCCTCTTGGTGTAGAGAAACAATGCACATTGCAAGGATGGATTGATGACTAAGCTCTCTTGTGGAAAGAAAACAACAAGTGGGAGAATGTTGGGTTGTGTTATATTCTTTCCATGACTAGCCCCAGTAATTAAATTGGGGGGTTAGAGGGGGGCTACCTCTCCCCTCTACAAGGTTCAAGGCAACGACCCTGAGAAATTTTTTTCGGACCCTAAATTAGGTGGGCGGACCTACCTATGGTTTTGTGCATGGATTTCGCACATGGTTTTGGGCACGATGGTTTTTAGTCCATGGTATTTTGCAGATCTGGTCAAGGGAACTATGATTATGTTCTAGTCTAGGGTTAATGGATTGGGGTTTATGGATGCTTCAACATGTATATATATGTATTGTAACATTGAAAGGAAAATAATGAAAAATCAATCTGATAGTCCCGTTTTTAGGATCCAGATGAAAATCTCTGTGTATATTTGTTTTATGTGTTATTCTCTCACCATTGTTTATTTTCTGTTTTTAGAATTTGTATGTAGGTAATTTTTGTACGAGGTTAAAACCTACACTAATGAATTTAGAAAGCCTAAGTCTTAAGCCTAGTCTGTGACTAAGGTCAAAGAAATTAAGCAGAAGGTGAATGAATCTGCATGGGATTTTGATCAAAGGTTGAAATGTCTGCTACAATAGGCTAATCTACAAATATGAGAAGAACAACATAAGGATTGGTATATTACTTTGCTGTTACCTCATTTGAGATTACCATTGGCACAACAGAAGCTTGGATCACAAGTTGAAGCGCTAGGAATTGCTATGAAGTTAGAAGCTTCGCCTATTTAAAATACGAATCTAGGAGTGCAACAGATTCAATCACAATTGGCTAGCCTGCATATGGAGTTGCAAGATCTCAAAAAGGGGAAAGTGGTCCAACATGAAACCCATTCTGAAGTATGGTGCTAAAAATGGAAGGGAAATGGTCATGGCAAGGATCATTACCCATTCTATTAGAACTATCTAATTAGGGGGGGTCCTATCCCCCTGAAGCCATAAAATACCATTGGATCAAGTAACGATGTAGTGCCATGGTGCCTATCTGCAAATAACAAGAAAACACTCAACAAACAATTGCAATTTATTGTAGAAGTTTGTGAAGACTCCCCAACAACTCTTCTGCAATTTCTATAAGTCTGTAGGCGATGATGAGCACAATTGCCGAAGCTATGAGTTAATGATGGATAGAAATATGACATATAGAGTACAGGCTGAGACACGTCCTCAATAGGATCAAGGCATACCTACAACACATAGAGGATTCTAAGGACGAGGGGGAGGAGTTGGAAGAGGTCATAGATAGATTATTTGTTATAATTGTGGGGAACCATGCCACTTTGCGTGAGATTGTTAGAACCTAACACACCCCATTTGTCAATATTATCGACAGTTTGACCACGTTATAGAGGATTGTCCTATACTTATTGCAAAGATGCAAGAGAAGAAGAACCAACAACCCACTCAGAACATCCAGATGATGAGGACAAAACCACGTGAAGATGGCCTCAGTGTTAATATAGTTACACGAATTGGTATAGCTACCCGGGAAGATAAAGCCACAGGGAAACAACCAGAAGAGAATACATGGGTATGCAAGTCTAATTACACGGATATTGAATTTTATTTGCATAAGGTGAAAGAAACATTTATGGAGGTGAAAAAGAGTTTTGTGGATTCAGGAGCTTCCACATCAAAGAATTAGAGTGCACGAATAAAAAAGCCTGAAGAAGTCATTGCTATGCAAGAAACAAATCCTTTAGTATTGACATCCTTCTTGTAGACTTACATGAAGCTCTTAAGAGAACAAAAAGTAGTGGAGGGACTGCAAGAATTAATAAACAACTGCGCTGGCAAGGGTAAGCTGCTGCATGAACAGTGCACATTACATAAAGTATACAAAAGTAAGAAAAGGACTGGTCAGGAGATGAGATTGAATACACAAATAAGAGAATTTGAAATAGAATAGGTAATCCTAGATTTAGGATCTGATGCAAATGTTTTACCTAAACATACCTGGGAAAGAATGGGGAAATCTGACGCTATAGTGGTCTCCAATTTAGCTACAAATGGCGAACCAACAAAATATTATTCCTATGGGACACCTACATGGAGTAATTATAGACATTGAAGGGGTGCGCTATAGATGATTTTGAGGTAACTAAAATAATGAATGATAATAATCCCTACCTGGTGCTACTAGGAATTGATTGGGCATTTGATATGAATGCGGTCATCAACATGAAGAAGCACAACATGACGTTTGAGAAGAAGGAACTTAGAGTCATTGTTCCATGAGATCCAGCCGAGGGTGCACGATATACTGAACCAATCCGGGATTACTATGAGGAGGATGATATTGAGTAGATCTATAAGCTTACTGCTTGGAATGAGGATTGATCAACCCTACGACGGATGGAATAATTAATTGGGAAAAGGAAAAATCCTGCAACTTGGATTTAGATGAGGAGCTCGAGCATTGGCATAATAGATTGCATGAAGTGTCAATGCTGTGATGTAATAGAATTACTAGATCAATCTGGTGTATATCCACCGAGGTACACAATTTACCATATTGTGATGGCTTAGAAGATGTAATTTTTTTCTTGATAAATTTGAAAGGGATGTACCAGAGGAGCATCAGTTCCAGGCATTAGACATTGTGATGAGAGATACGCTTGCCAGATGGTGGGGTACATATAAGAACAATTTTGCAGTCTGGAAGGAGTACCAAAGGATGATGAAGTTGCGGTTTGGATATGAAAATACCCATATTTTTGAAAAATATATGGGGAAGGATGATCCCCGTGAGCATGTAGCTTATTGGATGAAAGCATGGGGTGAGGAACCACATCATGAATGGGTACATATATTCTGCCACACTTTGGATACTATTCCGATGAAATGGAATTTAGAAACAGAGCTGCGACATAGAACCGTGGAATGGGATGTTTTGAAGGAAAGATTTTTGCTAACATTTAGTTTTGAGGATGGATTCAAATGTATTGATGAAGCATTACAAGAAATCAAGGCTATGTTATTCAGAACGCCTATAGAGCCTATTTCATTGGTACAACCTGATAGGAGTATGCAATTGCACTATGCTCTAGAGTGTTACAATGTTACTGTAGAAGTGGGTGAGGAATATCCCAGGAATATCAATATCCCTGAGTAAGAGAGACAACACGAAGTCGCTGGGCCTAAGGTAAAGGTTCTTGACATTTCAAAACCATTGAAGACCAAGCAAGTGAACATTGGGTCAGAAGCGCAACCAAAGTTCAAAAATATAGGATATTACTAGGATGAGGACACAGTTGACAAGGTCACAGAGTTGTTACGTGAATATTAGGACTTGTTTCCAACAAATTTCTCTTATTTAAAAGGAATAGTAGGTGATCTAGGTATCATGAAGATCAATACGAAGTCGAATGAAAAGCCGGTAAAGCAGGGGCCCTACCAATTGAACCCTAAATACAAAGAAAAGGTGCGTGAAGAGCTAGATAAGATGCTTGCAGTAGAAATTATTGAGCTTGTAGAAGAATCAGACTGGGTTGGTCCTATGGTAGTTCAAGAGAAGAAGACAAAGGGTGAAATCTAGATCTGCGTAGATCTATGGAAGTTGAACGATGCTTGTGTACATGATCCATTCCCTACGTCGTTCACAGATGAAGTCTTAGAGAATGTTGGTGGTCAAGAAGCCTACTATTTTACAGATGGATTCTCGGATATCACTAGATCAAGATCATGCCAGAAGATCAAAGTAAGATTACCTTCGCCACATAATGGGGTTCTTTTCAGTACAAAATTATGCCCTTTCGCCTTAAGAATGTCCCTGCGATCTTTTTAGGGGTAATATTCACTGCTTTTAAGGAATTTATTCACAAGTTTTTGGAGGTCTACTTTGATGATTGGACGATGTTCGGGTTAGTTAAAGACATGTTGCAAGTCTTCACCTAATGATGGATACTTGTAGGAAGTATAAGATCTCCCTGAATATGAAGAAGTGTATATTTTGCATACCATATGAAATGCTTTTGGTCCACGTTGTTTGTAAGCAAGGATTGATGGAGGACCCTGCTAAAATTTGCAGTGATTATAATTTTGGAGCCCCTAAGGAAAGTAAAACAATTGCACACAACATTGGGCCATACAAGATACTATAGAAAGTTTATTAAGGCATACTCACAGATCACTGTGCCCATGGAAAAATTATTGAAGAAATATGTGAAATTTTGTTGGGATGATGATTGCCAGAAAAGCTTAGATGATTTGAAGTAAAACATGGTTACAACACCTATTCTAGTATTCCCTGATTGGAAGAAATAATTCCATGTACATGTGGATGCATCCTGCATAACGCTAGGAGTAGTTTTGACCCAAATAGGTACAAGAGATATCGACCACCCAATTACAATTGCAAGAAGAAAACTGTCTAAGGTGGAGAAGAATTATCTGACCACAGAGTACGAAGGGTTGGCCATGATATATGCACTCTAGAAGTTTACGAATTACCTATTAGGTGCACACTTCAAAATGTATACAGACCATTCAACTTTGAAGTACCTGGTCAACAAGCCTCTGTTGGGGGCAAAATTTTGTAGGTGGTTACTTCTATTTCAGGAGTATGACTTCGAAGTAATTGTGAAGCTAGGGAGATTAAATGTTGGAACCGATCACCTTTCGCTGATTAAGAATGGCAAAGAACCCAAAAATCTTGGTGAAGGATTGCTTGACGCACAACTCTTTGATGTGCACATTCCAGATGAACATTTTGTAGATATCATCCAATTCCTATCTACAGGTATAGCTCCTAAAGGATATACGATGCAACAAAAGAAGGAATTGGTGGTCAGGTCTACCAATTTTTCCTTCATTGCAGGGCACTTGTATAAAATGGGGTCAGATGAAGTTCCGTGCAGGTGTGTACCAGATTATGAGTATCCTCGCTAAATCACATGGAGGAGTTGCTGGAGGACATTATGCTCGATGATCGACTGCATAGAAGATCCTACAAGGTGGGATATGGTGGCGAAATGTGCACAAAGATTCCAAGGAATATTGTAGGGTATGCGATGTCTGCCAAAGGACCAGGAAGCCGCCGTGAAGGGATGAATTGCCGTTGAATCCGTAAGTATCGTTACAGGAATTTGAAAAATGGGAAATAGATTTTCTGGGACTTATTATTCCACCAGGAAGGAAGACAAGAGCACACTACATCATCAGATGACAAAATACTTGAACAGGTGGGCTGAGGTGTAGCTTGTAAATTATTGTAGTGCAACTACAACTGCGAAGTTTATATTTGAATACATTTTGTCTAGGTTTGGTTGTCCTAGGATTTTGATGAGCGACAGGGGTTCACATTTCCTGAATGAAATGATTGCTTCTTTGATAGATGATTTCTAGATGTATCACCAAAAGAGTACGCTATACCATCCTCAAGCAAATGGAACAGTTGAAGCTTTCAATAAGATCCTGGAAAATTCTTTGATGAAGATATGTAGCGCGAATAGGAATGATTGGGATGTGCATATACCAGTTGTTCTTTAGGCATATAGAATGATCTATAAGAAGTTGACTAGACATACACCATTTCGAATGGTTTACGGACAAGAAGCAGCGATGCCAATGGAATACATAGTGCCCATTTTCAGGATTGCTGTAGTCATGGAGATGATAGATCGAGATGTAGTGGAAGAATGCCTCAAGAAAATACTTGAGTTATAAGAAGATTGATTCTTGGTATGTTTCCATCAGCAGGTGCAGAAGGGTAGAGAAAAGGCGTGGCATAATTGCCACATTAAGCAGTGAACCTTTAAAAATGAAGATTTAGTACTATTATATGATAGCAATTTTACTAAGTTCCCAGGAAAGTTTTAGATGCATTGGCTGGGACCATACACCGTCAAGGAGATTACAAATGGGGGAGAAGTTTAGCTCGCGAAGTTGAATGGGGATTTATTTCTGGGAAGAATCAATGGGAGCCAGTTGAAGTTGTACAGGGGCAATCCTACCCCTGTGCGATGACTATATGGATGCAAGACAATCTTAGTACTTCAGGCAGTTGGAAAGAAGTACGAGACTATAAAATACTCTGCCAGGAGAACAATGTGGCAAAAAGATTGTGCTGTGTGACGGTTAGCAGACCGACACAGATGGGAGTTGCGACGATGGAGTTGCGTTAGCAAGGTGGGTCTCATGAATACTAGCCAGAAAGTGATTGTTGAAAACACTGTAGGTGATTAGATGGCTATTATTCCATTAAAGGGAGTGGGGGGAAAGCATTTAAGGAGCATAACTTTCGAAATCTGTCGCCAAAAGAACATTAATGAGGGAGATATGGAGGGAATCGATGGATTTGAATTCAAAATGGGCTATAAATACAACATCCCACTCCCCATTTGAAAACTTTTCTTCCAGAGAGATTGTCTTCCAATTTTGGGCCCAAGTGTGAGCATAGACGATTGATGTATGTCTGAGTGAGAGTGGTAAGTAGAGAAGGAGTTTCTGCATAAGGGGCTTTGGTTTGAGGCATATTTTCCTGAGTGGAAAAAGAAATTATTCTGGGAAAGCCTTGACAAGATGACTACATTACCACCAGTCCCTACCACAGTGCCTAGGTTGTCGAGGTTGGTCTAAACCTACTGGCTCCGCGAGAGGAGAGAAAACATAGAAGAAACCACAACAAGCATCGGTTCGGTAATCATCGTGAGAAAGCCCAACTGAGATCATTCAGAAGGGTCGCATGGATAAGAATAAACAGCTGATGGAACCGGTGGATCTTGATGAAGAAGAGCTGACTATGGGGATTGAAGACATCAAAGTGGAGACCGCGATGCCAATTACTCGGCTATTTCCATATGTACCCCCTAGGAAATCCACTGCCAAAGTGAATAAGGACTTGTAGTTATTAAAATATAAGGTATTCATGCCATTGCTGTCGGAGGAAGTACCAATAGAGGGAAACTTATTGGGCTGAGTAACATTTCTAAAGATGGAGGACTAGGATTTGGGCGTCCATGTGAAGTTTCCACAACTAGAACCTAGTAAATACTTGAAATTGGTATAGTATGAGGAGGTGGGTGTCATAAGTATTGAGCCAATGAAGTAGGCAACCGTAATTGAGTGCGTAGGATTTCTCAATATGTTGTATGTCCCACACTTTAGCCGCAACATAATTAATACTATTTGTGTGTGTCAATTGTTGGCACTGGTTCATGATGGGTGCCTTTGGCTGGGAGGGCCCATTCCAATTAACGATATGCTGGTCCACATAATCACCTTCTTACCTTATCAGGGCACAAACCCCACAAACGCTTTTATGGGGAAGTCGCAGGAGAAGAAGCTTGCATATCAGATGAAGAGTGTCTTTGGGTTAGTGAAGAAGTCACGAGGCTATGCCATTAAGTCTATCTTGGATGGAGTTGTGCAGTTTGTTGCAAATATTTTGGCAGGAAAAATAATGCGGAAGTATCATGCCGTTGAAGTGTCTGCACTAGTGGTATCTTTAGTTGCATAGTGCAGCCAAGGGGTCCATTTCAATTGGAAAAATTACCTCTGTCACGAGTTCCTGGAGGATTTCCATAAATCCTAAGAGGATGGAAAGGTGTTCCACTATGCATGGTTATTACTGTTGATCGTGTTGGTCACCTAAGTATAACTAGTTCCCAACATAGGATCCATACTTGTGCGAGGCTGCGAAATTCACGTCACTATTGGCGATGAAGGATCTTGACCGTATCATCGAAACCAAGATGTTTTAGGTCTTGTTTGAGTCAGAGTTGTGGATGGTGATAAACCAACGACCATGGTTGTCACCCAAACTACATGCATAGTAACAAAATATAGCATACTTCAAGGCAGATTTTCACAATCTATCCATATGCACGAAGAAGGATGTCGCAGGAGCATGGCACAAGTTGCCATATTTAGTTGCAGAGAACAATATTATGGGAGTCATCAGCAAATGGCTGAGCGATTGGCTCACCCCATCAGTGAAGACGTAGGAACAAATAAGGCCACAAAAGGAGAAATGGGGAAAACAACAACTGCAAAAATGGCCAAGAAAGGCAAAACGAAAGAAGCACATAAGGCTTCTACAAAAGAGAAGGGAGCACATAAGGAAAAGGCTTCTATGAAAGAGAAGGAAATGAAAAAGGAAAAAGCTGTGCAAGCAGCAACATCGCAAGTCACCATTGACCTCGAGGAACCTAAAATAGAGAACACTGATGTAGAGGTAGAAACTATAAATGAAGAAGAGGAGGGTACATACCCTTGTCTCAGATCGAAGGACTTAGAGTCTCCCTTTCGGATTAAGAAAAGGAAAAAGTGTAGTTTGAAGGGGCCACACAAGAAGCATAAATTTGACAAGACTACGGGTACTGAACCGATGGCCCTCACGAAGGGGGTTCTTGATGAAAACGATGATGTTGTCCACTCTGCTATAAAAAATATATGGGGGTACTTCGAGGACCAGTACAAGAAGGTAATGGAAAAAGTGAAATAGGGTCTAAAAGAGTTACAGGTCCAGATTAGAGTGATCCAGGTGAGCATGGTGCAAGAGAGCACAAATCAAGAGAGCGTGCCAAAATTTAGTTTCGCATAAATCACATCTGAGCTCCAAGTAGTGCAAATACCAGGGGGATTTTTCCATTTTGAGATATCCAATGACCAAGAGCACGGGCAATACTAGAAAAACCTAAGTATTAACCTAATAGTACTGCCGATCTAGACCTTACATGAGCTGCACCAAGGAGTTTCAAATGAGCTCCGTGTCTAGGAGAAACAAGCCTTGTTGATTGTTGATGAGGTAAAAACTAACAATCAATAGACTTTTGTAGAGAAAGTGCAGGCCTTGTAGGCCCACGATGAGGTGATGCAACACAATCAACAACTAGAGGTAGCCCTTACCCAAGTGTGTAGCGAGCTCCCTGAGCTCCAAATTCCAACAAAGGTGGCCTCAACAGAGAAAAATCACAAGTTAGTTGCTGTAGTGAAGGCATCCAAGGAAGAAATTAGAAAGGTGGAGTTTGAGCTTCAGTTGTAGATTCAAAGCTTCAACTGAAGCTGTAACCAACCACTCCTCCAGAAGTCAGAGAGTAGTGCGAGGTTGCTATTAAAGAAGATATCACCACTCTGGCCACTGCAGTCAAGGGTTGCAGCCAATTGTTTGATTATACCATGGAGATGTGGACCTCAATGTAGGAGGATCCACACTTGCAGATGATCGAAGTTGACATCCGTGAAAAGCAACTGTAGTTTGATGAGATTAGGGTGACAACACAGACCTTAGCACTGTGCATAGGTTCACCAAAATTCAAGAGGGAAAATTCATCCAAACATAGATTGATGAGCTACATCAGAAGGCCTCTATTATTTACTCAAGGAAACACCCATGGGCTGACGAGGTAATAAACTTGTCATAGACAGTTTAGAGCAAGCTAAAATCTCTTCAGAAGACACATAGAACCATAGGCCTGGCAATCGAAGGTCCAACAATAGAAAAATTGGTTGAAGAAGTTCGCTAGGCCGCTGCACTGTGAACAACATATCTTAAAGTGTTGAAGATCGAATTTAGTGGCTTGCAAAAAAAGGTTGAGGCAACACTAATAGAGTGACTCGGGATGAGTCAGAACTTTGTGTTGGGGGCCTGTTGGGATGGGGTCCCATGGGTCAGATTTTGTTAAGTTTTGTGAAATATTGTAAAGTATCCACATTTTGAGGAGCGAAGTGCGAGTAGCGCAGGTCGATAGGAGTCAAAGGGGCTTTAGGAAGGTCAAAGACCCTTAGTTTGTTAGAGTCAAGATGTTTTAATACCTGCCTATGGTTAGCAGACCATGGTATTGTAATGAAGAAGAATATAAAAGGAAGTCATAGAAGGGTCATAGGATGCAGAAACCAAGTAAGAATAGTGCATGAGTTGAGTTTGTTTTTATATATTCCATACTTGGGCGAAGGGGAAGGCTCCTATAGCTATGTGTGCAGAGACCTTGGTAAGTCCGCAACTGAGTGCGTAGGCCCCTGCAGCTGTGCACGCAGGCTTGGAAATAATTGTAATTGAAGATTTGAAGCATAATAAAGGCTTTCTTTGAAGAACTATCTGTGTATCTGTGTATCACTGTTTTATCTCTGAATTTACTATATTTTTGATCTATTGAATGCATTTAATCAGGAAAAATACTTAATAGATTTGCGAAGACATAAATATATTTATTTATATGATGTTATGCATGTTTAGTGCAATCGGCGAAGGACATAAGTCTATTTACTGTCATTTACTATAAGTTTTGGGTTTCAATGGTTAGGGTTCGTGAAAGTCAAGATAAGCCCTAGATCTATAGAAAACACATCACATAACCCTCTGGATGCAGAAACCTGGTTCTAGCATCGCCCAATACTGCCTTGGGTGAGATTGCAGCCTGCGCTATGCAGGTTGTTGCTGAAAGGGCCAGTAGTGTAGGGTTTTTTTGGTTAGCACAACTAACTCTGAACCTGGGTCTAAGCCCCCTCAAGCCAACATATCATCAATGCTTTTGAAATCCTCACTCGGGGGAAATTATTCACCATTCTCATTTCTTCCATTTAAATCCTCACTCGAAGGAAATACTTCACCATCATCATCTGTGATTTTGAAATAATTGACTGGAGGAAATTCATCATCATTTGTGCCTTTCAAATATTTGCTTGGAGGAAATCCTTCACCTTCCTCATTTGTGCTTTTGAAATCCGCACTTAGAGGAAATTCATTATCATCATGAACACATTTCAAATCCTGACTCAGAGAAAATGCATTATCCTCATCTTTGCCTCTAAAATGATCATTTGGAGGAAATTCTTCATCCTCCCACTTGTTTGTGGTGCTCTCATAATCCTTAGGATTAGGACTTTTTTGATTAATATTCTCAACATCATTACTTGTATTTTCATCAAAATCCTCACTAAGTGAAAAATTTGACTCTCTATTCATAGTGAAAGAATTCCATTTAAATTCATCAATATGAATAAAGTTGTTGCGTGAAGAAAATGTTGATGCCGCAGAAAGAAAAACTTCACTATCACAAGAATCTGTGACCTTTTATAGAAAATCATTTTTCTTAATTTTAATTTTAATCCCACATTCAAAACATTAAATTAATCCCACAATTTTCACTATTTAATAACTTTCATTGTTTCTATCTCATATTACATCAAATATTTTGGAACATTCATTTAAATCTTGGTGCGATTTATGAAGGAGTTACAAAAAAAATATATCACAAAAAATCACATTTTAAAGATTTGTATACGAAGGACCTATAAAAAAAAATCACAAAAAAAAAATCATTTTAAAGATTTGTATGGGATTTTTTTTTTTTAGGGTTTTAATTTTTTTTAAATATTTGTATATGAAGGAGTTAAAAAAAAACCACAAAAGAAAATCTCATTTTAAAGATTTGTATAGGATGTTTTTTAGTTCTTTGAAATGGAAAAATCAATTTTCAAAATTTTTTTCTCAAAAAATTCATTTTTTGTTGTTGTAATTTTCCTTATTCTTTTAATTTTTTTAATATAAAACAATTATATTAAAAATTAAAATTAAATAAATAAAAGTATAAAATATAAAATGATTAAAAATTTTAAATTAAAAATAAAAAAAAGCCAAAAAATAAAAGTAAAAATAACTATTAAAAAAAACATTTTTAAGGCCTACCAAATGCCACAATCGCAACACGACCAAAAAAGTGACATGTTATGTCACTCCACTAGCCATGTCATAACCGTTTGGCCCTAGCTAGTGGAGGGTTGATTCCCAGAATTGGAGGGCTGATTCTTAGAATCGACCCTCAGTCAGCTGAGGGTTGAAAGGCCATGAGACGATCAACATAGTAATTAATACACCGCTTTGCTAGCAATACCATGGCCCCTGGCGCCAAGTTAATGAATTTTGTTTATTTTATTTTAATTACATTTTAATTAATGTATTTAATTTATATTTCATTTTGATCAACATATTGATTTTTTAAATTTTTTTCAAAAATATTGATATTTTTTTCTTTTTTACCTGAAGGAAAAATTGTAATTTCCATTACATGAAGATGAAAATTACATGGTGTATGTGCTCTGAAAGCACATAAAAAAAAATACTAATGCCTTTGCAGCCATCATCATCCATCATCATAAAGATATATCAGTATATATAATTAACATTGAAAAAAAAATTGTTACCAAACTTCAACAAAACAATAGAACATTAAATTACTTTTTATTTAAATTTTAATAGTTTTTATTTATATTTTATTTAATTGTTTTTAATTTATAAATATTTTTTGTTTTAATTTAAATTTTTTTCATAGGTTATTATTATTATTATTTTTTTTTAAATTTTTTTGGCTTAAAATTTAATAATTATTTAATATTTGTATTTATTATTTTTTGTTTTTTAAAGGTTTATTTTTATTTGTTGGTGTTTTTTTTTAAATGGTTTTTAAAACAATGCTATTAATTTTTTTTTAGATATTCTACGTGTGTTTTTTTAAGTAATGTTGTTTTACTCTAAAAGTTATTAGTTTTTTATTTTAATTTTCTTAATAATTTTTATGTTTTGAATAATTATTTATTTTATATTGTATTTATTTTAGTCTACATTATACACTGTTTTTTCTTTTACATTATAATTTTCTAGTTAATTTTATTTAATTTTTTATTAATATAATTATTTTTTTTTGAATTTATGTGTAAGATTTTTTATTTTTAATTTTTAATATAACGATTGTAGAATTCCTATGATAATAAATATAATCTATATATATTTTATTTTTGTTTATTAGGAAAATAATATCAAATAAGGTATCTGTGAATGTTTATGGATCAAGGGCAACAATTACAATATTTAAAGTTATTTTTGGACCATCTATAAATACTATTGTACGAAATCGAACTGAAATACATGGTAAAAGTCAAATAACTAACCCCACAAAATCATTGAAGATTATTCAGAATGGAAGATAACACCATAAATAAATAAAAGGAATTTTTCATGGTATATTTAAGATAGAAGAAACAACAAAGTTTTACAAATATTTCTATACCATGGTCAGATTCAATATGGTGAAAATTATGATGTGGTTGGCAAAGTACGAGACATGTTCTTGGTGCCAAGTACAAATATTGTTTGTTCTTATAAAGCTGCCCAAGACACATGACAAGGTTAGATATTGTTTTACAAAGACCACTTATGACATGACAAAAGAGTCTACAAAGATGTGTTATGAAGTAATATTTGACATTATGAATAACTTTGTAAGTTTGTTTATTTATATTTCTGTGTTATGCATTATTGTAAGTATCATTAATTTTTTATAGAACATATTTATCGTTGAGACTATATTTTGTTTGATAGGATTTTTCAAAGAGTGTTTCAATTATGTTGGAGGGAATTTATTATACACAGACAAACATTCTAAATGTGATCAACAATTTCCATATAGATACAACAGAAGAAGAAAGGAGAAAAAAACAAACAAAAATACATCTTGAAACTACATGAGTAGATACAAGAATCAAGCCCAATGACTAAAATACATTAATCTAGTAATGTAAGACATGTTGAAGAAAATGTTGCCATTGGTGAAAATGAGAATATAAATCTTATTGAAAAGGAGAAGGGCTATAAAAGACAGAAAATAAGAATGCCCACAAATGTCTCTATTCTAGTTGATGATGAAGATATTGCTTATTTAGTAGAAAATCTATTAAATGATAAGAGGAAGAAATCAAAAGTTGGTCATTCTGAAAAAATCATGGGTGCTAGTGAAGATCATAGTGAAAGCTCTAAAGGCATCAAAGAAATAATAACACCAGGTGCTGATTTAGAGGATGACATTATTAACACAAAACACAATTTTGTTCGAAATCAATTGATGAATAACAACTTGGTTGATGGAGGTTATACATTTCAACTTAATGTTAGACAATTTTATAATCCAAATGAAGGACAATCTAAATTTCAAATTAGAAAGAGACACCACCTGCATGTTCATAACTTGAAAACATTGATTATGTATAATACATATGCGCATGTGGTTGATTATATGGTTCTTGTTGTTCCAATTGAAGTTCTCAACAAAGAGGCATTTAATAGATCAAGATGTTTTGAGTACAAATATTATGTAATTGGGGAAAACCATTCTGCAGAGACTAGAAGACAGTGATGCAGGAATATCTCAGTAACCCTCTTTTTGAAACAATGAAATGTATCATTTATGCTGGTTTAACGGATACAAAAGAAAAGTTCTTGGCATGGGATCACAATACAAATAATGAATACATGATGTTTATGAATTTCATCCAAAGGTTAAGATTTGTTCATAGTGAATTTGAAGAAAATGTGGTGGGGATAAGGCAAATGTTATTCAAAGCCTTCGAAAGAAATGTTGTATGGAAATCGGTTATCAAATTAAGGAAAAATTAAATGAAAAAAGTGGTAAACTAAGTGATGTATTCAGAGGTATGGATCCCATTTTCTAGTTTGCATTTAGAAGTAGGGAGATATGAGATTTGACTGATGGGATTTTCAGCATGTGGGAGAATATTTCCATTAAAAATCATAAGGTTAGAAAGTCTAAACCCTTAATATGTACCAGTAGTAAGACAAGCCTTGAAATCGAGAATCTTTCAGATGACATGACTATCACACCTTGAAGAGAAATGCAAGGACTAAAGGATGAAAAACTTTTCAAATCAATATTATATCGTGTGAATTTAGATGAATTATTATTAGATGAAATGTGCCATGAATTTCAAAAGTAAGTTTGTTGAATTACTTTTACTTGTTTTTTATTGATAATTTTCTTTTAAACATAACATATTTTTTTTAGTAGTATTTGGTATACATATCACTATATTAATATTTTTTACTTTATTTATTCATTATTAATGTTTATATGTAAATACACGAACAAATAGTTAAAATTTTGAATGGAGAGAGTTGGAACGATGTTATATGCAACTACCTAGATTCAAGTTCTACAACAACATTAAAATATTTTTATCTTGCATTCAAAAAAGTATGTTGATTTAATACACTCATTTTATTCATATGTGAATTACTTTTATTTTATTACTTATACATATATTTGTTTATTTCATTAAAGATGTCAAAGAAGGATGCAAATGGAGTACTAGATATTTTCAAAATCTTTATTCAAAAAATTAAGTTGGAAAGGTAGAGAAAACAATGTCTTCAGAATGTTAAACTTGATCCTAGTCTTAATCATTACATTTGGAATGGGCTCGACACCATCTAATATCAAATAATACTAGGTGATTATGAAGACATTACAAATCTCATACCTAAAAGGGAATATTCCCTAGTTATTTCAGATATCCCTCATGGTTTCAATTTCCCAAACATTGGAAATGATAGTGAGCCTTATAATTATCAAAATTTTATTAAAGTGGTTACGAGACTTCAAGAAGTTACAACATCACCACTTTGGAGATTTGTGAAATTTCATTTAGACACACAATTTGGATAGTATTATCAAGCTTCAAGGGAAAAACAAATTCAATGATGCAACTTACATGGTAAGACATTGCGATTGTATGTTTGATAAATGTTAAAAAAATTATTTATGTACAAGTTAATTGAATTTTTACTATTTCATGTTATAGGAAAATTCCAAATATTATTGGTTGCAGAGATCAACCAATTATTTAAGTGATTGTGAGTTCATAGATGTTGCATCTTGGACAAAATATAATTGTGATAAGCCTATTATTTTGAATCTAGTAGATGGAAAGAATCATAGCCAAGCACTGGTTCATGATGGTGTTGTAAGAAAACTAACATTTGAGGATAAAGTTGCAAAATGAGAGATATTTATAATTTATCAAAGACCACAAACATTGATTTATTATCTTATATATTTGTGTTCAAATGAAGAAGATTGGGTTTTGGATTTGTTCTTAGGTTTAGGTAAGTTTTATGATATAAAATTGTATTTCAATATTTCTTATTTAAATTTTCTATATTTATACTAATTTACTTAATTATTTCTTTTATACTTGATGATTAGCTACAACACTAGCATGTTGCCTACAAAAATGAATAAAATGCATAGCCATTGAAAAGACTCACTACAATGCAATTTTATTCAACACATAATTAATGTTATTCAAGTTCTTCTAGATGAAATGCAATACATTAGTTCAAGGAAAGGGGATTTTAATGAATCATGTGTGGAAAAAAGGTAAAGGAACCTCAACCACCGTTAGATGGAATGGTTGGAAAGGGATATTTTAGGAGGTTTGCAAACATCAAAGATCCAACGTAAGAGGAAAATGACCAAATTAAAGCGCAAAGTACTATGGAAGAAGACAATAATGAAGCTCTGGAAAATGGTAAGCATGGAATATATGATATTTTTGATTAAATTTAAGCTATGTCTGAAAATCAAGCCCAATTTTGAGAATTATTCCTTAGTTATACTTGTAATGTTTTAACTTTGATATTTTATGATAAGAATAAGTCTTCAATTATTGTTGTTATATGTTTGATGTTTTTATTATTTGATTTTAACTTCAGTTTTTATGTGAATCATTATTGTTTGAATAAAAAAAACTTTGAATATTATTTTTTTTGACATAAAATTCATAAAAAGACTATTTTATAACCTTTTTGTTAAAATTTTCCCATAAAAACAATTGTTTTGACATGTCATTTTTAGCAAAAAAAGTCCCAAAATGTGTATTATTTTGTCAAATGTTTAATTTTTTTTTTTTAGTGACAATTATTTGATTACATTGAAATATTAATTAACGATACATAAATATATGGAAAATCCTAAGTTTAAAATATTGACCTTTTTTTTAACTATGCAAAAAAAAGATTTCATTACAAAAACAATTGAAAAGGCAAACACAAAAACACAAACCTGAAAAACACTTAAAAACAAACATCTCAGGGAGGAAGAAGAAGAAAGTTGCTTAAAAAATCGTTAAAATAACCAACGTTTAAAAAAATAATTCTCCATAATACATTATAAAATTTGAAGTGTCAAAAACAAGCCCCACAAAAAATGGGTTGATGCTACATCAACACTTTTTGAAATTAGCATGAAAATCACTAACATTTAAAAAAATGTTCATACTTGATACATAAGAAAAATTTAAAGTGTCAAAAATATGTTGCAAAAAAAAAAAAAAGGTTGATTTTGAATCAACATTTTTCAAAATCGGATGATTTTTTGCAATCTCTAAAAAAATGAGAACTCAAAATAGTTTCCATTAAGTTGTAAATTTATTGGAGAGAAAGATATCAATGTCTATTAGAATGTCAGAAGATCATGGTTACACAAAGTAGCATCTCATCTAGCAACATTCTCATGCGGGGAAACTATTGAATGGATAATCAAATGCATTGATACCAAAGTGATGACTATCAAAGACAACCACAACAATGACATTGCTGCACTCACTTACACTCGAATAGATGAAAATTATAAACTATCTAAGCATCAAGTTTCCTCCTCAGTGAGATGGTATCGCAAGTTCAATCTAAACAACAAGGATATTTTAAATAGTTGGTGGAAATACCCCAACAAGTTTAGGAGCAAGGTTGATGGTATATATAAAATTATATTACTTAGAAAAGCTTATCAATTGGTTGTAGCTATGTGCTACAGACATTATGGAAAGGACAAAGCAATGTTATTCAAGGATATTTGGGTGCCATTGATGTATACATGCACCCATGATGGAGTTATATTCAATTGGGGTGAAATCATTGCAACATCCATCCATGCTAGCATGACAAAGGCCCAAAATATAATATATGGAAAGCAACCAAAGTTTTATAAGGATTCATATTTACTTTATTATATATGTGCTAGATGCGATTTCAAAATGATGGGGTGGAGGTGGACTTTCGCCCCCGACATTCAACCAATGCATATTTATTGCAAGGAGTTGTGAGAAAGTTAATACATAGCATCATAAACAAGAATAGTGAAAGGCTTTGTTTCACCGCTATTCCACATTATGTTTGACCATGATTCACCTTGTATGTTAGACTACGTATAATTATAAGAAGTTGTTTATTGGTTCACCCCACCAGACTCAATGTACACCAGGGTTTTCGGGTCATGGAAGCCACTGCATTAGCTCTTGTTGTTCGTAAAAAATAAAGTAATTTTGCAAGAGGTTGCATATCTGGTAATCACATGAGTTGGTGGGATGCTAGCATGTTAAAATAAGGCACCAAGACATACATACCCAATTTATGTAGGCATGTATGGTATGCAAAATTTCAAAGAGGCATAGGTTGAAGTTGCAACTCTAGAGTGTTTCAAATTTAGAGAGCTTGACTTACATAGATGTGACCCATGGGGTGTGGTCACAACCCATTGCTCCCAATGAAAGTGCAAGTGGTCTTACTCGTCACCAATCAAAGATGAGGAAATAATAAAAACCTTCTATAGTGATGTAGAGTCTTTGGGAAACATGAATGGCTTTGAACCCACAAATATCTTTGAATCTACGATAGGAGAACATTCCAAAGGGAAGAAGGAAAAATATAAGAAGGTTGCTAAGAAAAGAGAAAGGGAAAATGAGGTAGCTAAAAAATAAAAGGAGAAGAAACTAAAATAAAACCCGTGGTTAAAAAAAGAGAGAGAAAAGAAATAGAAGGAAGAGGTAGAGCAAAAAGTAAGGGAAGAAATAGAAAGGTTACAAAAGAAAGAAGAAGAAAAGAAGAAACAAGAAGAGTGGCTCGAAAGGGAGAGGTTAGAAAAAAATTCTAGGATGAAGCAAGGCTAAAAGAGAAACAAGAAAAGGAAACCCAAAAGGTAGGCAATGATGGTTTTCCCAACTTGGATATCAATTCATTCTCCTCAGTTTCAACGCCATTAACAGAAGGTCATTTTCCAATTGGAGAAATGGGAATCATTTTAGTGATGAAAATTAAGTTATGAACGTAGCAAGCTTTCGCTTCAACAAAAATACCAACTAGATTGTCCAACAAAGGATGATATATCTAGCTTGGGAACCACCAAATATTATCTCTAGGAACCACCAAATATTATCTCTGTGACCACATAGAGGAACATTGTGTCCAACACCCTTGAAAATCCACTGGCCATAGCCTCAGTAGGATTTTTTTTCCCTCAGTAATGGAAAATAATACCAAAATTTAATGTAAAAGGTGAAAGAATATGACAAGATCTTGAAGATGTTTACTTTATTATTCTATAGAATCCATTAAATTTTTACTTCATTATTCCAAATACCCTGCTTCATCGGAGAATTTTCCAAGGAAAGATGAACTCAATACATAAAAATATTAAGTAGAGATCAGAATTGCTATCTAAGCTAGAGAAAAACTTGAGAAAGATGTGATGAAAAATATGGGAACATATCAACAACACCACATCATGATGGACAGGCTAAACAAATCCCAAAAATTAGTCTCCATTGGAGCACAAGGAGAGGTGAGGCACGAACAAGAAATTGAACATGAAATATAGGAAATAATGCATGCAAAACAACTAGATATCATAGAGAATGATAAAAAACAACAAAAAGCATTGGAACAACACCTGGTGGATCCCATCAAGCTACATATCATGCTTACTTCATTATTCCAGAAAATCCAGGGCGATCTGAAGATAATGGTGCCTAATGCCTGCGAATGTGAAGACATTAATGAGGGGATAATTTCAAGAAAGTTTTTATCTATTGTAACAAACTACAAGGCTTGAAACATCCATATGACCCAAGGGTTATAAATTTAAGTACAAGCATTGTCAGTTTTTGATTTAAATGTTTATTTATTTATTTGAATTTTAATGTAATTATATATAAAAAAGAAGAAGACAAAATTAGAAAATAAAGTAAATTAGAATTTAGACATGACAATAGGTTAAGATTCTTGAGGGGTGAAAAGTCACCTCATTTGTATAAATATAACCCTCTAAGAAAGAGATAGAGGATCTTTAGCTTTTGGACTCCTGGAGCATTCTTGAAGGGGAGAAGCTTGTAACTACCTTGAGGACTGAGTTCCAACTTTATGCAATCCCACTATTCAGTTTCTTGAAGATACTTTGTGTCCTGACATTGAATGCTTCAACACTAATACTTAGAATCCTAGAAGGCCATGACAAGGATGTTATATCATGTGTTATAAAATCCCGTAATATTGTTCTTTATTTTATTCGAGAGTATATGATTGTTTCACACTTGTTGCAGGTTAAAGGACTATTTTGTTAATTTAAAACTTCCATAATTTTAGGATCTTGTTATTGATTTTTACATGCTTTCATGTTGGTTGTTGATTGTAAAGTACATTAAAATTAATAGATAGTATACTTTAGTCTTCATGTATCTTAATTAAATACTGTTATCACTCTTTCTTTAAGGTTAATGTTTATTTACAAATCTACTGTAACGTTTCTTGCATAAATTCACTTAAGGTATTTTAAATAAATATGATTTTACTTGCACTCCATCAAGGAATTCATTTGGTTTCTATTTTATATCTCATTCATCCAAAATCTAACTTTCATAAAGAATAAGATGACAACTAAGACAATCATCTGAAGGGAATTCTCATCCAAAATGGTGTGAAGTCTAATTGGGGCATCACACTAGAGATATCCCTTAAGACTGTAAGCCATTCATTCAGACCCATCCACAAGCACACATTTTTTGGACATCGAATTTACACAAAAAATGAAGGCTACTCTCCTCCACACATAGGAAAGAATATCAATGTTCAATCTTTCCATTCGTTAACTAAGCCCATAGACATTCAAATATGACAATGTAGGTCTACATAGAATAATGTATTCTTTATCTAATCTCTACAGTCCCTTGACTCTCTCCTCTTCAGTTCTCTCTATGCCACACACAAACATGAAAACTCCTAGTCCTTAAAGTCATCCAATACAAGAAAAAGTACCGCAACACATTTATTTCTTGTCACATAAGTTGTCACTTACAACTCTTCACAAGTCATAAGGTCTCAAAATATGTGTCACTAGTCCTTTGGCCAATTTAAATTTTCCAAGTGAGAGAGAGAGATGTATAATAGAAGAGAAAAATTAGAAGCTTAAGAATCAAGAATAAGAACCCTTTGATTACTCCTCCCTCTTATTTTTATATTCATACCTTGACTATTCATCTCTCCAACCTTTCAGCTTCTTGGGAATACTAACCATCTAATCAAAGGGAACTATTCACCCAAGGTATATGTTTCCTATTAAGTCAAGTTTTCCCCCTCCCTAAGGCATTATAATATGTTGGATGTCCCCTTTCTTCAGCTTTAACATTTTTACTAATATAAATAAAAATTACCTCATATAATAGAGTTTAACATAATAGTATAGATGTTGACACCCAATCTTTATTTTTTCTTAATTACATCACAAAATTTGGGGTAATGAAAGGGGTGACACATGAGAGTGTAGTGACAATAGAAGTTCGTGGTGTGCCTAGGGGTAAAAGTAGATTCTGGGTAGGGAGAGCCTCACCACTACCAAACCCAATGCCGTGAATATATCGCACTAAGCTTCGAGGGCTAGAGGGCTCACTTTGATATTTTTTGTGATTTCTAGTTGTAGAGAAAATTATAGAGCATAAATTTCTCTTGCATTATCGCTTTTGTGGCCCATATGTCTTACAAAGAGGTGAATTATTGAGCCTTGATGATCTCTAAAATCTCCACCAAATCCAATTGACCCTAGATTTACTTTGTAGGCTCCATCAAAATTGAATTTAAGGAAACTTATAGGAGGTGGAGACCCAACCTCCAAATAAGAAAGAGAGGGTAAAGTCGGCTTCTTGGGAAGAGAGGACTAGCTAGGGTTGAATGACTATACTTAAATAATGCTAGATTGTTTATCATTTTTTTTCCTATTCCTATTTTGACCAAGGATGAATGCGAATAGTTTCCCAAATATTTTTGTTGATTATTTCCAAAATGGTTGCAATAGGTTGACCATTGTTGTGGAAATTCCACGATTTCATTCTTTCCATATTTCCCAAAGGTGGAGACCTAGGAGAATTTTGAAATATTGATTGAGGATAGGACTAATATAAGAAAAAGTTCACCAATTTACCAGAGTAAGGAAGATACTATTATTCCTGCTATTCTAGTGTAAGATTTGCGAAGCTTGAGTCAAGAGGGAGTCTGATAAAGAATAAATGTAAAATATATGTCCTACTTCCTCTATCACTGATTGATATAGAGAGAAAAAACATGGGACTTGAAATACTCTTTTAAAAAACTTTTATTAGATTAAGGTTTATGGTATAGAAGCAAGAGGAAATTGGAGAGTTTAAGCCAATGTTTTTCTTCCAATTTTTCTTCCAATTTTCTCCCAAATTTCCTCCTTTAGGAAGTTTGCATGCACAACTTCCATTTAATAAGATTCTTTGATTGAAAATTCACATGCATATCTATTTCCCCCTCCTATTTTGTCTAATTATTTGGGGATTAGAATGCATATTTGTTGAATATATTTTCAAAAGGGTTTCAAATCACCTTTGTCTTGCTATGAATGCCAAGCTTCTTTCATGAGCCAACATCTCCAATGAATATTCTAGGTTTCTTTTTGCTATTAATCAATAATATTATGCTAGTTTTTGGATAATATGGAAGCTAAAAACTATTATTGCATCTTAAGTATTCAGTTTTGATATTTGTTTCCAAGAATCCTTCGAGAAGAGAGATTCCTTTCCATAATTGAATTCCCAAAATAAATGCTATTAGATGAGATGCATGCCTCTTTGAGCATGGCTCCATATAGAGGATCCAATTTGATAATATTGTATTCAAATCAATTGCTGAGAGGTGGTGACATTACCAAGTTTTCTATTCCATATTTTTCCTCCATAATTCCTATGCGCCTTGATCCAACACCACCGATTCTTAGGATTGAGGACTATATTGAGTTCCTTTGGGACTTTAAGTCATAATCCTATAAGTTTGGGAAGGCATAGTTTGTCCCAAGTTACTACAAACCATTTTTTCCTTAGAGCTTCCACCCCATGAGAATAGCTTTTGGAGGTTACAAATTGAGAAAAAGATACTTTTGGTAGCTGTTGAGGAAAAAAAGGATAAAAAGGTAGGGATTGGAGGAAAGATTTGAAAAGAATTAGATAACTTGTGATATTAAGATAATGGAAGTTCTATTTAGACACTCTTTTTTCCAATATATATATATATATATATATATATATATATATATAATATATATATATATTATATAACCAAGGGATGATTATCAGATAGTTGAATATTGGGCGGTTTCAAGGTATTTTGAGGGAAGATAAATATGATTGTAACCTAGCATACAAGCATAATTCCATTGAACTACTAAAGGGGTATTGAAGATAATAACTAGTATTTTAATTGATTGATTACAACCCTAATAGTTCCATGAAACCATCTATAACATTGTTGAAGGGAATTTCTTCCTTTACTATAGGGGATGCCATAAAAATGGTGTCATAAAAAAATTGTAGGTGGGATACTGGGAGATCTTCTACATAGGGAATTTTATTTTTCTTGCTAACATTGCTACTTTGATGGCTTGACCTAGTCTCTCCATATCTAGAATGAAGAGGAAGGGGGATAGAGAATCCCATTGTATTAATCCATGAAAATGTGCAAAGGTGGAAAAGGGAGAGCCATTGATAAATATTGATAAAAAACCGATGGACATAAACTATCTAATTCAATTTACCTAAGAACCATCAAAGCAAAAGGAAAATAAGGTATAATGGATGAAGGACTAGTTGAACCTATAAAAATATTTGGAGAAATCCATCTTGATTAGAATCCCCGATTTTTTGGATTGTTTTAAATAATGAATAACGTCATGTGCAACAAGAGTACCATCTACAAACTTCCTTAAATGGAAGTAAAAGAATTATCTCTATATATGCACAAAAAAAGGGAAATGTTATTGGTTGGACATTATATGATAAGAAATTCATTGCTTAAATCTTGGTTGTTGGTTCTGAGATGGGTGCCAATTTTCCAAGCTTTCATGTTTTACTTTGGATGGCTTGTTCTCTCTATTCTTTATTATTGGTCATTCACGGAAATTCTCTCTCTCTCTCTCTCTCTCTCTCTCTAGTTTTGGTGAGTGTAAGATCTCATTCTCCTAGAGGAAAAAATGCATTCAAGAATAATTTTGGATGGTTTGGAGTTGTGGAGAATGATATTGATGAGAAAACATCACTGAAGCTGATTATTGAGCTTGTGCTCTGTGAACTTGGGTATTAATCCTTGTGATTTTGTATTTGAGGCCATTAGACTATGTTTATGTGCTCAAGTGGTTAGTCAAATAGGCTTAGTGGATGACTGAATCACCGTGTTTTTGTTGTATACATAATAACCACTGGGATAGGGAAATGCGAGAATCCCATTGTATTATTCCATGAAAATGTGTGAAGGTGGAAAAGGGAGAGCCATTGATAAATATTGGTTAAAATCGATGAATATAAAATATCTAATTCAATTTACCTAATAACCATCAAAGAAAAAGGAAAATAAGGTATAATGGATGAAGGAGTAGTTGAACCTATCAAAATATTTGAAGAAATCCATCTGGATTGGAATCCGCAATTTTTTGGATTGTTTTAAATAATGAATAACCTCATGTGCAAAAAGAGTACCATATACAATATTCCTACCCTCTACATAACCATTATGCTCATTAGAGATACAATGGGGAAGGATGGGCTTTAGGCGATTGACAATGGACTCAACAATAATTAATATATTACATTGTAGAGAAACATAGGTATAGACACACCCAATTTATTTATCTTGTTCCACTTTTGAGCAAGCATAAGAAAGGTTCTTGCTTGGGAGTAAGTGTAAGAAAAGTTGCATTGAATGTTGGGAGAACCAAAGTATTTTTCAATGACTCCTCTAAAACTTCAAGGATTTCATACTTATTATTTTCCAACATGCTTGAAAAAAGTTGGTTGTGTAGCCATCAAGTGTAAGTTCCTTGTTTTTGGGCATCTCCATGATTACTACCTCAACCTATTTTAATGTGAGGTCTTGCATTTAGGATTCATTTTTCTTTGGGGCGATTAGAGAGGGAATGTGTCTTGTGATTTTCCTTGTTGTTGCTTCTTTTATAGGGAAATTATCTAAAATAAGGTTGTTTTAGTAATGGATGAAGTCATTCTCTATTTCTATGTTATACAATAATTCTATGCGATTAGAGGATTTAAGGGAGGAGATGCGATTAGGGTTGTAACATCCCCTATTTTAACCCTACTTTTTGTAATGTTAAATATGATTGCAATAACAACATGGAGAACCATAACTAGATGAAAAACTAATTAAGCATTTATTTATTGTTATTTAAAAATAATTAAAATAAATGAGGAAAGGAAAACCCTATAGATACTTGGCTTGAGGTAAGTTTCTTTCTTGCTTACATGTTTTCAAAATTCATACCCAACCAAATTTAATGCTGGAAGCTAATTGCAATTGGGAAAAGTCACTACCTAATAGATTTATTATGATGTGATTGGGGAAGAACTCAATTTTGATGAAAGTCATTTATGAGATCAGACTGGGATGATGGAAGAAGAGGGCGGTGTCCATTCCCCTTCCCTTCTCATGGATTGAGGAGACTGCTAAGGAATGATCCTTTGGAAAATAGAGAATGAGTCAAGCTACATTGTCTAAAAGGCACCAAAGAGCCAAGTCTACACTCACCCAAATACTTAAAGGGATGTAGAAGAATTATCTCTATATATGCACAAAAAAAGGGAAATGCTATTGGTTGGACATTTTATGATAAGAAATTCATTACTTAACTCTTGGTTGTTGGTTCTAATATGGGTGTCAGTTTTTCAAGATTTCATGTTTTACTTTGGATGGCTTGTGCTCTCTATTCTTTATCACTGGTCGTTCATGGGAATTATCTCTCTCTAGTTTTGGTGAGTTTGAAATGAGAAAAAAAGGCGTTCAAGAATAATTTTGGATGGTTTGGAGTTGTGGAGAATGATATTGATGACCATAAATCACTGCTGATTATTGACTTTGTACTATGTGAACTTGAGTGTTAATCCTTGTGATTTTGTGATCTAGGTGGATGTTGGTGGCCACCCACCTATCCCATTTGGACCCCCACGACTGTCTCTTTCAGTTTTTCAGTTTCCGTAATTGTAGCACAATTTACTATTTTTAGCAGTTGTTTCGGGTCCTGAACTTCCGGAGTCGTTTTGAGGCCCTAAACGACGTTTTTTGGGAAATCTTTTCAAAGTTATAGTTTCTCGGATAGATATTTCCTAACGAGCTATTGTATGCATCAAACGGAGATCGTATGCCAAACTTACGACCCCGAGAAATTGAATGTACCACTTACCTAAATGGGGCCCACAATTTGGTGTTTCATCTTCTAGGGTTAGGTTTTGGATGTTAAGGGTTTCCATTGTTTCTCAACAATAAATAGGCCTTTGAGCCTTATTGTAGCACAGTTCAGAGGCATTTAGCCACCACAATCTCTTTCTCAGAAGATAAGCTACCATCGCCCTAGCTGTTTATTTCCATTTTTTGTTTGTAAGCATATCTCAGTATTTTACATTAGTGAAATGAAGTATTATTTCCACTGCATCTTTGTGTTTATGGTTATCTATGTAATTTTTTGCGTTCCTATTTAAATCCAGATCATTTTGTATTTGAGTCCATTAGATTATGCTTATGTGCTCAAGCGGTCAGTCACAAAGGCTTAGTGGATGACTGAATCACTGTGTTGTTGTTGTATGTATAATAACCACTGGCATAGGGAAATATGAGAATCCCATTATATTATTCCATGAAAATGTGTGAAGGTGGAAAAGGTGGAGCCAACGATAAATATTGATAAAAAATTGATGGATATAAAATATCTAATTCATTTTACTTAAGAACTATCAAAGCAAAAGGAAAATAAGGTTTAATGGATGAAGGACTAGTTGAACCTATCAAAATATTTGGAGAAATCCATATTGATTGGAATCCCCAATTTTTTGGGTTGTTTTAAATAATGAATAGTCTCATGTGAAACAAGAGTACCATCTACAATATTCCTACCCTCCACATAGCCATTATTCTCATTAGAGATACAGTGGGGAAGGATGAGCTTTAGGTGATTGGCAATGGACTCAATAATTATTTTACATATTACATTGTAGAGAAATATAGGTATAGACACACCCAATTTATTTATCTTGTCATGCTTAGGAGCAAGCATAAGAAAGGTTCTTGATTGGGAGTAAGTGTGAGAAAAGTTGCATTGAATTTTGGGAGAACCAAAGTAGTTTTCAATGACTCCTCTACAGATTCAAGGATTTTCATACTTATTATTTTCCAACATGCTTGAAAAAAGTTGGTTGTGTTTGGGAATCTCCATGATTGCTACCTCAACCTATTTTAAAGTGAGGTCTTGCATTTAGGATTCATTTTTATCTGGGGCAATTAGAGAGGGAACATGTCTTGTGATTTTCCCTGTTGTTGCTTCTTTTATAGAGAAATTATCTAAAATAAGGTTGTTTTAATATTGGATGAAGTCATTCTCTATTTCTACGTTATCCAATAATTTTATGAGATTAGAGGATTTGAGGGAGGAGATGTGATTTGTTCAGTGTGGAGCATGATTATGTAGAGGTCTTTGTTTCAGCC